>JANHZU010001416.1:76431-90903 GCA_032468055.1 Acrochordus granulatus | reverse complement strand
CCTTGAGTTCTGTTCTCTCTTGTTTCTATACAGTTCTTAGGAGGTTCATCTGGCCTTTCCTGGGAAGGGTGGCTGCTTTAGGATTAATTTTATTGCTATGGATCCGCACCGAGACAGATTTTGGCCAGCTGATATCTGGGTGGCCCTTGTTGGATCGGGAGGATCCACTGTCGCCACCTCTTGAGGGGAAAATGGCCTTTTCCCTTTTCCCTAGGCAATGCCTTTCCGGATGGTTTGGAAAAGTTTCTTATCATAACCTGCCTCCGTGCTATGAGAGAAGAAGAGAGATGGGCAGGAGGGGGATGGGCTGGATGGTGCCATGTAAAGAGGGCTCTGTGTGTGTGTGAGTGAGTGACAGGGAAGATGGAGAGTCAATCTTCCTACGCTTTGAGAAGAGTCCTGGCTGGAGTGAGGGAGACAAGAGGGAGGAGAGGAGGGGGAGGGTTATTGCTTGGAAGGAGAATCTGGAATCGGAATCTCAGGAGTTCTTTCTCTTGAACGACTTTCACTTAATTTATGCTTTTTACACAGCAAGAGAGAAGAACCATCGGCTTAGTTGTGAGATTTCCCATGCGAGCTCATTGCACAAAGCTCCTCTTGCAAGTTTTCACTCGTTAACCAAATTAAATTTTATTAAAAATGTTTGCTTGTCTTGCAGAACACTTGTTAACCATGGTACTCACAATCCAAGGTAAATAAAAATCCACTGTAAATAAAATCCACATTGAACTGGAGAAAATCACAAAATACAAAGACCTGCAAATAGAAATACGACAACTATGGCAAAAGCAAGCAAAGGGAATACCAATAGTAATAGGTACCTAAGAACAACTGGTCCATCATCGGCATTGACAAATTCACCATCAGTCAGTGGCAAAAGTCAGCATTACTCGGAACAGCTTACATGCTGTGGTGATACTTTTAACAACATCAAAGAACAGCATCTCCCTATCCCAGATTCTTGGAAAAGACTCGATAGGTAGACAAAAATTCCAAATCCAGCCTAAATATCTGGCTGACTGAATGACAAATGAAATAAACTTAGCCAGTCTATTGGCTAAAAAATGCAATTCTTTTTAGCAGCACATTAACAATCTTTACTTCCCTGACCTGGACAGCCTGCATGCCTTGTTAGTTGAAGATGAAAAGTCAGAGAACATCCAAGAGAAGCAAAGCCTGATATCCAGTGAAGATTATTCTAAGTACTGGAGAGACATAGTTTATGCAAATTGGGCACCAAGCCCAAAAAGCAGACCATGGGGGGAGGAGGGAGGAAACAATCTTTTATTAATTTATGAGTCTGGCGCAAGAAAGCAATGCATCTGGTTTCAATTTTTTAAAAATATTTTCATGCATGTGTACATATGCTCATGAAAATTGCATGGGACTTGATAGTTTTGTGTTCTTGAATTTTCCATTTTCCCATTTTGTTTAGCTGTCCTTGACAGAAGGCTGTGATGGGATAGCGGCTCTTTGATGAACCATTGCAGACTAGATTGCCTGCCAGTGTCTATAATTTACATTATAGTACGAGAATTATCCTATATTTTTAAAGCTTTATCTTCACTGTTATGTTTTATGAAAATGGGGAAGGAGAGAATGAATTTATTACAGATTAATGGTGCTAATTTTAGCTCATTTTTAAAAACTACACAAGGTTGGATCTGATTATAACTTGGAGGCCACCAAGTAGTTTCAAGGTACAAAATATATTAAGAAGTTGAAAAAGTATCTGGAAAGAAGGCAAAGACAAGCCACTTTTCTGTTATTGCTAAAGAAACTAGGTGGATTTAACGGTAGCCTGCAATTTCAGTCATAAAGTCATGACAGTCATAAATCAGGTCATCATGTGACTGTGGCCAATTTTATAATCTTTTTTGTGGAAGTCTTTCAGCAAACACTGCAATCATTAAGCAAACCCATTGTGTGATATGGTATATCTTTTCCAGAAACTAGAAGTAAACACTAGTTTCTAAAAAAAATAAGAAATCACAGTCATATGGGACACTGCCATCAGCTATAAATGCAGACCTGTTGCTGAGCACCCAAAATCAAATCATGTGACAATGGGGGGGCTGACACTAGAACTTCAAATCTAGGTCATAAGTAGCTTTTTTGGAGTCTGTCATAACTTCAAACAGTCACTATGTGACTAGTTGTAAGTTGTGGACTCCCTGTATCTAGTTGACTTTGACTGATTAAAAAAAGGATGATTAGTTAGATCTTAAACCATTAAAAACTCCTACAGCAATAGACAAAATGATGGATAAGTTGAAAAAACATCCCAGAAGAAATCAGTCACGAACCATTTCAACACTGCTGCCAAGAAAGCTATGTGGTCTTCCTGCAGTCAACAAAAGTTGAACTCAACTCAGGAAACTCAGTCAGTGGGAAGCAGGAATGGAGGGAGGGAGGTTTTCTGGAAGGTCTTTTCCAGATGTTTTCCAAATTCTACCAAATCTTTCCTGAACTCCAATCACCAGAATTAGCCATAACAGTATTCCAATGCGGTATAGAAACATTACATATTGGCAGTGCACTATGAGTGGATGAGCTAACCAAGAAGATCTATTTCATTGATCTCTCTACTTCTAAGAACACATTTCCACTCCAGTAATTGTCCTCCTGGTATTTTTCTTACAAGTCCATAAAAGAACTGCCAAATTTCACTTAAGGTTTCTTTTCTTCCTTGATATTTTCCCAGAATTAGAGAAAATCATGGAAAATAATACAAAGGATATAGGTTACAAAAAAATTATAATTGCTGTCACTATAGTAGGCATTTTAAAACTTAAGAAATGTTAGGTTAAAACTTAAAGAAAGATGGAAGATACTCTTTGCCTTCCTTATGCACCAAAAAATATATAAGGGGGATATGTCATCCTGAAGGTAACTAATGGACTGAGTCAACCGCACCACCCCACAAGTGCATCTTGCTCCTCTCCTATTCATCCTGTCAATTTTAAATCAATTTTAAAGTTAATATTTATTGTTTTGAATGTTTCATTTATAGATAGAATCAAATAGAAGCCTCTGTCTACCTTTCATCATGGATTATTTTCCCCTTGGGAAAATTAAAAACAGCTCTATTGTGTTTAACAGTTCTGCTGGAGACTGAAATAGACTCCTTTGGTCCCAACATAGGTTCAGTGATTGTGGAAGAAGGAGCTGTTTAGAAAAATCACAGGCACCTCTGTTGCCTTCTGTCTCTTCCATTTGAGCCTTTTCTCCAGATCAACACAGCAGAATTGCCAATAAACAGGTATGGGGGAAAATGTGTGTTTTGGAAGCCAACAGCAAACAGAAAAGCAGCCAAATAAATCATTTTTTTCCTTCAAAGGGAATGGATGATCCAGAGGAAAAAGAAGTACAGAGGCACAGCAAAACATAACTTGGAAAGGTTCGAGCACTCTACATGCTGGCCATTAATAGAGAACAAAAAATAAATAGAAAGCTGAAGCAATCCCAAAGAGGGAGAAATTAAGCAGAAGGCTGAACAAAATGTATAAAAAGAAAACACTGTTAGTAATGCTACAGAGTATAGCAATAGTAAAGAGGGAATATTATTATTATAGAATAATTATGCTAGGGCCTTCCATTCAATCATGTCTGATTCTTGGAGACTGCCTGGACAAGTCCCTGCAGTTTTCTTGGCAAGGTCTTTCAGAAGTGGTTGGCCATTGCCTCCTTTCTAGGGCTGAGGGAAAATAACTGGCCCAAGGACATCCAGCTGGTTTTATGGCCAAGGCAGGACTACAACTCACAGCGTCCTAGTTTCTAGCCTGATGTCTTAACCACTACACCAAACTGGCTCTCACTACAGGGTAGAGTACAGAAGAAAGATTGTCATAATAATTGAATAGTAGTGTAATACAGGTTAGTAATTGTTATTGTACAGTAATAGTAATTAGCATAGCAACATAGAAATAATAGCAATAGAATAAATGTAGGATAGAAAAATAGAAAGTACTCAGATACAGAATTGTAAGTTTCACACTGTACTTTCTTATCTTTTTTTTTTCAAAATAAAACATCTCCCCAACCCTTATAGGAAAATGTAAAAAAAAAACTACCTGTCCAGGGTTCAGTGGTTCTGTGGCTCTTTTGAGTTTGGGTCACTCTAGTTGTGTACAATTTAAAAAAGAACCCGTGAGAATGACGGAATTCTTTGTAATTGGTAGTTTTATTTTCAGTTCTTGTTAAGGGATTCCAAACATGGAAATCACCTATTTCACACCTGCCCCTTACTGAGTCAATATTATTAAACATGCCATTCACCAAATTCTCAAGATCACAATCTCTTCTAAATAGTACAATCATCCATCAGACTGAGTGGTGCGTCAAGTGTAAATATTACATTATTTTTTTAACGGTAGTTGCATTTTAATTCTAATTGTCTTGTTTGCCGTTTGACTAATTTTTTATACAGAGGAGATGGATAAAAATCTCCAAAAAGTTTTTGTCAAGTAGCAGCAAAAAAAGACCCCTTTCCAAGTCAACTGCTGCGAGCTTTTATCTTCATTAAGATGGGATGTGAAATTAGGCACTTTTCCCTTTTGTATAAGATCATGTAACTGGAGTGTAAAGCATGCATCTTGCAATGTGAAGAAAAACCTTGTTTGGAGGTTATGTCGTGTTCACAAACCACTCTTCTCAGCAGGAGGCTATCAAAGATTGTTCCAGGAATGGGATTTATTTAGTCATTTTAGCAACCCAGATGCCTGTTTTTGTGACCTCTCGGGCCAGTCAAACTTTCTGAAAGTAAACCCTCTTTTTTTTTTCAAAGAAAAGGAAAACAGTTTCTCCTACTGGCGAGAACAATCACAATTGCTTCAGGAGAAGTCCACTAACCATGACTAAGAAGCTAGATTCTCACAAAGTCCTGTAAGGATATGTTCTTTTCCTTATGCCTTTGAATCAGTCTTGATTCCTGGTGAGGGTTTGGAACAGTCCCTACAGTGTTTTGGGCAACATTTTGAGACGTAGTTTGCCCTTGCCTTCTTCCTAGTGCTGAGGGAGGGAGGGTAGTGCAAAGTCACCCAGCCTCCACATTTTAGCCCCATCTAAGACAGTCTCCCAGTTCCTAATCTTATGACTTTCGTCTCTACACCAGACTAGCCCTCTTCTTAGAGACTCCTAATTCCCTGGACCCAGTCGGATTATCCATGGAAGTTGCCCACGGACAACTTATCCACTGGTGATTTAATTTATCACGATCTTTCCCCATTGCAAGAGGAAAGCAATCCAAGAGTCTTTGGATTTCGGCGGCACATAAATTTAATAAATAAATAAATCAAGAAAGCGGCAAACAGGATTGCGTAGCCAGAGTTTATGTTTGCTTCTGTGAAGAAATTGGTGATGATGGAGAGCTAAAAACTACCCTCTGTTTAAAAGCCAACAACAAACACAACAACTAGTGAATTCTAATATTTCTAGGTGAGGAGTTCCCTCACTCCTCAAATCCACATTTTTCATCCTGTTTTTCTACGCGTTATTGCTTTTCCCCTGATGTTCAGAGAGTTGCATTGATTTTGCCTGCATTTATGTTTTCTTATGCAATGGGTTGACAAGGACCATTGAAAATTGACTGGGGGAAAAACAAAGCATCCTCTGAGAAAAAAATGGAATGGAAACCCACAAAGGCAGCATAGCACCGGAATAATCATTTGGCTGTATTTTCAGACTGCAACACTTTTTTGCATTTCCTACATAGATAACTAAGTGTGCCTAGGCTAATTGACACAAACAAATCTTCTCCATAAGTATTTGTCAAGCAGTGCTGATAGTTACCTTCAAGGCACCTCAGGTAGGCTTCAATTCTACAACCACTTATCTGAGTGAAAGCCCCATTAAGCTCACTGAAATTCTCCTTGGAACTGACATTTTGTAAGGTTGCGTTGTTATTTGGCTTTCTTGCTTAATGTGCTGTATCCACATAGTATAAAAGAACAGCCCAGTAGTATTCATACTCCCACCAAAACATACAAGGCTCATGTGCAAATACATGTTCATGAGTAGCAACCCAATAGTATATCCTGATATACAAATTATATTAAATAAAAAGACCAACTCCCAAGCAAATAAGTACAGGTAGTACTCAAACTTACAACCACAATTGGGATTGGAACTTCCATTGCAAAGCAATGCAGTTGTTAAGTGAGTCACCACATGATCATAATTAATTTTACAATCTTTTTTGCTATGATCATTAAGTGAATCTGGCTTCCCTCACTGACTTTCCTTGATGGTGGGGGAGGTTACAAATGGCAATTGTGTGACCCCAGGATGCTGCAACTGTCTTAAATATATGCCAGTTGCCAAACATCCTGAATCACAACCACTTGATTATGGGGATGTGGTGTCAGTTGTAAGTCTGAGGACTAGTTGTGAACACTTTTTTCAGCACTACTGTCACTTCAAATGATCACTAAACTGATGGTCAGCAGGTGAGGACTATGGAATTGCAACCCCTGCATTACATCCTACTCCTAATCATTTTCAGTTGAACACCACCACCTACATAACATATTCAAGAGTTATATGTCATACTAATAACACAAAGTAAGAGTGTTTAAATCATGTCTAATCTATTAAAATGTAGTTTTGGGAAAACAGTAATGTTAGAAACAATTCTGATTTTCCCTTGGAGATAAATTGGGTCATAAGATCAGAAAATACTCTTTTCTTTAAAAAAAAAAGAACAGTGCTTACAAGTATTTATAAGTGGTTTACCACATTAGTACTACCAAGTATTAATGAAGAGGAATCAACTACACCTTTTGCTGCTATAATATTGCAGTATCAATTGGTGTGAGTGCAGCACAAGATGCTAACTTGTATTTCTAGAAGTGTAAGAACTTCCTGGTTTGACTAAACTGAAGGTTTCCAATCTACATGCATAAAGTAGATAATCATTATCTACAATGATTATCTATTTTAAGCATGTATAAGTCACTTCCTCTTATTTTTATTTTTAGGTCACCAAATTCCTTACCACTTAAAGATATGGTTTAATGATTGCTCATCGTGGAATGGTGATAATGCGAGATTCTTGAAGAGCCCTCAGAGAGATCTTATTATCATATAAACTATTTTCTTATTGGCATTGTCAGCAACTCCTGTTCCTTCCTTCCTTAATCTTCCATTGAGACAACAGGAACAGAGGCAGGTTTTTCCTTTTTTGCCTCTTTTTTTCAGGATTGTAAATAGCATGGGATCAAGAACCTTCTGGGATATAGTATGTTCTCATTTCTGCCCTTAAAACTCCTCCCAAGGGGAAAAAAATGCTCCCAAATTGGCCTGAAAACACACATTTTAAATGGTCTTTCAGGATGTCCATGTGCTAATAGTGTTCCTCTCCACAGCCTCTTGCTCATTTTTAATTTCTCCTCCCTTTATTTCTGGGGGTGGTGATGATGGGGATAAATAAATAATGCCAGCAAAAAAATTTTGGCTGATTTCTGTTGTGAAATGAGGCTGCAAATGGCCCATGGACTACAGGTTATGCATTCCCAGATTATCTTCAAGATGCATTTTCCAACTGTCAGAATGCAGAACCCTGAATATTAATTATAAGTTGTAATAGAAATTGCACATGTTTTCAGAAAGACAATTCAGAGTATATTACTTTGCTTCTATTCCATAATTGAAGCATTAGATTTTTTTCCAAAGTGATAAAACTGCATTGATGGATAGATAAATAGATAGAGGGAAGGGTGAGGAAAATATTTCCAAATAGTTTTCCATATTGTAGTAATTTTGCCAAAATCCAATAAAATATTTTAGTACCAAATGAAAGTCCAAAAAGATGTTCAGCTTTCCAAAATGCATAGAGACAGGATTGCAAAGTCAAGGGATTAATGACAAAAATAGTGGCTAGAATCTGAATTGCAAATCAAGAAATCTTCTTTTCAATTATCATGAATGCTTTCTGATTTGCAAAATGGGAGAATCAACCTGATTTCCCTTATAAGAATGCAGTAGAAAGATTACCACCAAATATTTCAAATATTTGAAAGTGTTACACTAAGATGTGTTTATTGCTCCACTCACACAGTCATGAATGCTGAATTCTGAGTGCAAATTCACATGGGTATATAGTGACTGGGTTAACTTATCTTCTGGTATTTTCAATACCTAACCAAAGAATTTGGGTTTATACCACAAACTAAATAAAAATAAAACAAAGTTAGAATGAACCAAACTAAACCATATTGTCGCAATACAGTCAGTGTGTCTTTTAGCAACCAAGTAACTGGAGAGCCAGTATGGTCTAGTCGTTAAAGCACCAGGCTAGAAATGGAGAGACCGTGACTTCTAGTCCCATGTTAACCATGAAAGCAGGCTGGATGACTTTAGGCCAGTCATTCTCTCTCAGCCCAATTCACTTCACAGGCTTGTTATTGTGGGAAAAAATAGGAGGAGGAAGGTGCGTTGGATATGTTCACAGCCTTGAGCTATTTGCAAAAATAGTAAATGTGGAATACAAATAAATAATTTTTTAAAAAACAAACAACAGATACGTTGCATGGATCAAACCACTATGTTAATTTGGATCTTCTCAGCTATTAATGGAGATCTTTCTTAGGCGTCGCGTTAATTCAACCACGTCAGATAATATTAAGAGAGAATCCATAATCCTGTTCCAATGCAGAGAGAGACACTGTTGGCAGGCAGACAGATAGACACATTCCCTGCAAAGGAATAACAAATGACCTTTGGGGAAGAAATGGATGGACCATTAATGAGGCAAAACAACAACTCAGTTCTGAGAAAGCAGAAAATGTGAAAAAGAGACTCAAAATAACCCTGTCTTGATTTTCTTTTTATAAAAGATGCAGAGAGAAACTCTGACAGGCTTTCAAGATTCTTTATTAAACCCTATCAAAGCAGCATGCCAAGAACCCCCATTGCGTCTGCTTCCAATCCTGGCCTCCCTCACAGGTTAATATTCTCTCCAGAAAACCATGCAGCAGAAATGTTCAAAATCTTTGGATTCTAAAGTTGTATCCCATCTTCATTTTGAGAGATGCTGGGTTGTGAAAGGCTGATGTTCTGAATTGTCCAGACTGACTCTTGAGTCTGTTGATGCCAACTAGCACTTCCTCATTCTGTAGCTATTTATGAACCTCTTATAAAACTTCTGTCTTTTTTTCCCCCTGTGCACAATCTGCCTCGGAGAGCCAGGATGTGCCCTGCAGTAAATTATTTTAAGGTCACAGCCTTCTTAGTAGAAGCCTCAGGACCACATGTCCCTGTTCGAAGTTGTAGAAGGAAAAAAACAGGCGCTTGTCCATTACATATTCCAGATTTTCTGCTACAAACACATGAGTGGCAATACAGAGGAAATTAATAATCCTGGCCCATGCTTCATACATCTCGCATCAGAGCACCATTCCTTGATTCAGAGGCAGAAATTGCTCTGTCATCAAAATACAGATCTCTAAACTGTTCAGCATGACTTCCTACAATAACACCTACAGAGTCACACAGATAAAAATAAAGAGAGTTATTTATTGAAACATCATCTGGAGCTTCATGACTACTTTACTTATTAATAGCCCAACGGGCTTCAGAGATGTCCACAGGCTTTGTGCAGCTGAGCAGGAAGCCATGAAATTCATATTTGCTGCTTTTCACCAGAGTGCTCAGATTATAAGCCACGTTCTGTCTAAAATATGTACAGTATCTACAGGCTGTTGACATCAGATCCAAGCCATTTCCAAACATAATAAAACAGAAACACAGGCATCTTTCTTAATCTATGTTGAAATTTTTTCCCCATCAAAAGAGTCAGGGAGGGAGTAGAATAAATATATTTAGTGATCCATCAAGTATTTGCAGCTTGGATCTATCTATCTATCTATCTATCTATCTATCTATCTATCTATCTATCTATCTTTCATTATATTGCTTCCTATGTTCAAGCATTTGAAACTGTTTACAGAAAAAGCAGCAATAAAATAAAGCCAGTTGTCCCTATTTCTGGACCAGGGGACCCTACTCACTGTTAATTATGCCCTTGTGATCTCCCATCTGGACTACTGTAATGTGCTGTACTTGTGACTGCTCTTGAAGAACATTTGGGAGCTTCAGCTGGTGCAAAATTCAGCTGCATGCGTAGTAAGTTGGCACATGTAACACCACTACTCTGTGGGCTGCAGTAGTTGCCATTGTGCTTCTAGGTGCAATTCAAGATGTTGGTTGTCATCATTAAAGTCCTTCACGCCTTGGGATTGGGATACTTGGAGGATTGTCTTCTCCCAGTTGTATCTACCCATTCAATCTGATCCAGTAGGACAGATGTATACTGGGACTTGTGTGCCAAAGAACATCAGCCGGCAGGGACAAGAAGGCATGCCTTTTCTGCCCTAGCACCTGCCCAATGGAACTTTCTCCCTCCAGAGACAGGATGGTCCCAAGCCTGGTAGCCTTTCAGAAGGCCCTCAAGATATGGCTCTGTGCCCAGGCTTGACACCCCAAAAGAATGAAGAATCCCATCTCCTAATTGTGCCCCCACCATTGGTTGTGACATCATCCTTAGCTGCCATATTTTTTAATTGTTGTATTTAGCAGGAAAATTTGTTTTTAATTTATTGTGAGATTGTTCGCTGCCCAGAGAGAGACATTTGCTGGTTTCATGCCTAAAGTGGACTACAACTCATAGTCTCCCAGTTTTTAGCTGGGTAGCTTAATCACAACACCAAACCGGCTCTCCGTTAAAATGTATGCAACGAAAAAAACTTTAAAAATGAAAACAGAAAATAGCCAGAAAAGTATGCAAGAATCCATACAACACATGAGGGGAATGAGAAACTAGCTTTATGGTCCAGGAGGTTCATATACCTAATGATTTCATATACCTAAATCTAATATATAAGTATATATACATATATATAATTAAATTTATATATATAAATATATAAAATAAATATATATAAATTAAAATATAAGTAATAGGCCTAACACGACTGCGTGACTGAACAACAACAATAGGCCTAACAGCAATATTGGTACATGGGAGAAAAAGGGATAAATTGTATTCCATTTTTCCCCTTGCTTCATCATATACTGCTCTATTGTTAAGTGGCATTTGACTTTCTTTCAGAAATCTAAGTACTATTGTGCAAAGGAGAATTCATCTCCCTTGCTCCCCTTTGCCTTCCATTCTTCACGTTGTAATAAGGAACTGCTGTGCTCTGCTTGGTATCCAATTATGCCCGATAAACTTCAAAAATATTCAGTATTCCTTTTTTAAGCTTAATCAGATCTGGCATCACCAGCTGGCATGATAGGTAAAATCTAGTGCCCATTATAGCCGATCCATTTGTTTTATTATGTTTTAAGCAGAAAATTAAAATTTTGTTTTTGTTCCTCAGTATCCAGCATTCTGTGGAAATGTGCCAAGAGAACTTCATTTAATTTCATTGTTTCTAGGCCAGTGAAAATGGTTGTAGTGGTTCTACTAATGAACCTATCCTTTCCCTTATAATTGCTGCAATTCTTCCCAATAACACTCCATTATAATAATTGCTAGAGAGGTCCTGTTCCTATAGCTTCTTGTAAGCTGAATGGGACATCACTGCAAGGATCTTGAGGCTCACCTTAGATTTCCTTGACCAATCAAGGTACCAATCCAAAGTGTGATATATATAACACCCCAAGATCAACCTTACTTGCTATATGGTACAAGAGTGAAATCCAAACAGACATATGCAGAAGTTTCTCAAACCCTGATCAAGCAAATGTGCTTGGTCAATGATAGAAATCTGAGGATTTGGGCCTGGGATTACATCATTCATATAACTGGAAAATCAATACAATGATAATCTATATGTGTGCAAGGTGAATTGAATTATAAATTGGGAATATATTTACAATTCCAATAGAAAGTCCTTCTTTGTAGAAGAACAAAAAAATTATGAAAGTATGCAGAATATTTATTAAAGATTTTAGTCAGAACGCTCCTCTCTCTTGGTTATTTCAGTCTATTCCAGCCTTCTCCAATGCTGTTCTCAGTTGTGTTGGGCCAACTTCTTGTCTTTTATATTTGTTCTCCATCTGGATTTTATCCAGATGTGTTGACCTACATATTTCTACTCTAAATAAAGACATCTAACCTCAAAGCCATAGCAGTGGAGGCAATGGAACTACTTCAAATGACTATATTCCTGGCTATTCTCTCTATAGGGAGAAATTTGTTTAGTTCACATAATAATTTTGCCACTTCCATTTTCAGTTTTATATGCAATCCAAAAGACAGTTATGTGCTGAAATGTTTTCTGAATGTCACAATATAGTCCACTACTGAAAGAAAATTAACTTAAAAGCTATTGGAAAATGTGTACTGTACTCACAAATACATGTTATGGGAAAAGATAGATAAAAATATGCATGAATATTCATACCATTAAAAATAGAGACAGAAATGGAACACAATATATTTAAAACTGGCAAAAGAAGAAACAAAATGAAGCAAAGCTTCACCACTTCAAATATCCTTCAATCTGTGAAACATCTGAAGTTTATTAAAAAAAAGTTCAAAGAAGTTATTAAAAAATAACTTGAAGCCATGCGAAAATAGAATGAGATTGGAATTATGCATCAATTGTTTTTCTCTGTAAGCAAAATAAATAAATAAAAGCTAGCAAGCTGCAATTAAGTTATCAGCTCTCTAGCTCAAGAAAATGTGGAGGCCAGCAATTTGCTAACACAATACTAGCTTGCCTAAAAAGAGTTATAAATTGTAATTATAAATAAATTATGAAAGCAACACTTCCTCACATTATCGGGATTATGGCTCTGAAATTCCATAAATTACATCAAACAATCCAATATAAAGTACCATCCTTCCATTCCCAAGTTCCCCAATTCCATCCCAGATACTAGAAGAGCGGTTTATCAGAAGAACATTAGGAGCTACCATCCAGATGCTACTAAATGCACGAAAACATAGAAAATTTAGTATTTAATGCCATCTCATAATTGTCCAGATTTTGTGGAATTTATCCTTGGTAGCCCAAAGCTACCAAGTCTTCTAAATCTGCACAACAATTTAACAAGACAGGCAAGTCCAGCCAGCAGATAGATTATGCAGGAATCACTGATGGATGCAGCTGCTTTAAAATATTGCATAGAGGAGCTACACTGGCTCTCTTGCTCCAAAGAACCTTTTGGAGGTTGAATCCAAACAACTGCACTATTCTAGTAGTTAGTACTTGGACTGAAGGCCTTCAGGGATGGAAGCTAAAGTGGAAAGTCATAAAACATCTTGGAAGAAGATGAGAAGAAGAGACACTGCTGTGAAGTCATAAGGAAGAAGCTCATCTTGAAGGTATTTGCCCACCTAGATGTTTACACCAAAGGCAACCTCGATTAATCTTGAAAAAGCTAAGCAGAATCAGACTTGTTTAGCATATGGATTAGACCACCAGGAAATCTAATGGATAGACAGAAAAGTTGATAAAAGTCACCAGGAATTTAACTCGGTCTACAAGTTTTCATCTTTTCCTTCTCAATCTGTAGTACAGCAAATCAGCTATCATTTCATGAAGAGTTACGTTGTAGCATTTAGCACAATTAAAGTTAAAATATATATGTATTCTCTGGATGACTAAAAAATTTGGAAAGGTAATGGTTGGAAAAATTTGGAAAGGTAAAATTCCAAAATTCCAAATTCCAAAAAAAATTTGGAAAGGTAATGGCTTTTCAACAACTGATTACTTACAGGTTTACCCATTTCTGTTTGAACTGAGTTGGCAGTCTTGCGTGGTTCATTTTGATCTTCAGGAAATCATCATCTTTATCACCGAGACCCAATGCAGTGATGAAATTTTAGAATTAATTCCACATGTACATATTCAATTAGGAATGGATTCCATGAAACATATTGGTTTAACATCAGTATAGCGATAACTGTTCATGGGACTGAATTTTAATCGAACAAGCTGCCTGCAGGCTTACAAATGGATTGCCTTATTATTACAATCCAGCTGCAAAAATCAGTTCATTTTGTCTTGGCTTTTTCAATTTGCCTGTACCAGGGGATCAGACTCACATTCCAGGTTTTCTTCCTTCTTTTGTTGTAACCTTCAGTTATTAAAAGCATCATCCCAGCAAGCCTTTTTAGCAGTTCAGGTTATACAAAAGATTAACAGGTCATTTCCTCACTCTGTGCAAGGAATGAAATTGAAAATATTCTGTAGTATGAATATGAGATAAAGTGGTGGTATGTTTACAGCTGGAATAGTAGACAAGTCTACAGAGATGCAAGTTAAAATAACTACAGTATAGCCAGAATTATCCGAGGAAGCTTGACAGATCTGTGACCAGGATCTTCCATCAAATCACATCATAAAGCGACCACCTGTAACTGAAAAATTGCAGAGCGCTGCACTGTAACATCAGAATTTAATTAAAATACTTTTTACTTTCAAAGTAGGTTGATTTTCATCAAATTAAATGAGAACAGCA
>JANHZU010001416.1:65153-76331 GCA_032468055.1 Acrochordus granulatus | reverse complement strand
GAGAACAGCAGAAGAATACAGAATTTATATACAGAATATATGTACTGACTATAAAGATTAATGGAAGTTAGTTGAAACACAGTGAGGTTGAAAATGCTAGAACTTCACAAAACATAACCGTGGCAGCTTTGTTGCATTGCTTGTTGTGTGTTCAGGCCAGCTGAGGGGTGAATGCGCATAAGGAAGGCTGATTACCCACTTTCACATGAAAACATAGGAAATGTGAATATTCTGATGAATACCCATGCTAACTAGTATCAGTCTTCATTAACTGATGCTGGAAAATGTGAATGACTTGCATATAAATCGCTTAATTAATACCATCTCCAGGGAATACCAAAATTGGTTTTCTTCTTCTTTATGTATTAATTTTTACTGAATTTGTACCCATTGCCTTTCCATTCCTAAAGGCATTAATGATGGCTAATAAAGATGAACATTATCTGTTGGATACATATTCTTTGGCATCACTTATAAATTAAATCAGCTTTCTCAGCTGAGTTCATGGAGTTATGAGCCAATGGGGACCTATCTTCATGGTGGATGGCAATGCACAATTAGTCATATTTGTCAAAATCTTTTGAACAAATCAAGAAATCACTCAGCAATCATTGCTGTCCCTTAACAGTTGATTTGTTAATATTCATACCTAAACAGGGGCATCTCTAGGGATAATCAACCACATCAAAAGGGTGAACACAAAAAAGCTATTGAAGTCCTGCTCTTTTATATTTATATAGTGTGTGTATGTGTGCATATGATGCAGGTTAAAAGGGGGAGATTGGTTGTTTTGACATCCCCAATCACTCCTGTAGATGCCCCTGAGTCCAAATTAGGATTTTGTGGATATTATTCATATTAAGTGAGGCATGCTGTATTAAAACACACGCGTTCATATAAATGCATACACACAGATAAAATTAGGGTTGTACTGGTACTCATATCTCAGTATAACACTGATGAAATTAATGTGTTGATTTGTAGCACATTTACAACTTCCTCACTCTCTTTTGGTGTAGAGGCTAAGGTGCCAGATTAGAAATTGGAGACTGTGAGTTCTAGTCCCCCCTTAGGCAAAGAACCCAGATGGGAGACCTTGGACCAGTCACTCTCTGCCCTCTCCATCATTTCAAAGGGTGGTTCTTGTGGGACAAACAGCAGGAGGAACATTATGAGTTGAACAAAATAAAGGGAAGACCTAAATTAAATATATAACACATCTGGGATTCCTTTTCAAATACAACAATTCGCATCCTGTATGAGATTATTAACTCCTGCAGTTTTCAAAAATTATTACATTTTTTTAAAATTTGAAGTGTTCTCTATTTCTATGATGGAATATAATGGGCCTAATTCCCAAGTTGCAGGGGTGCATTCCAGAGGAGTAAGAGACAACCAAGTTCAGATAGTTTGTGTGAGAGAAAGACGGTAAAGACAGCTACTTTCTAACAGTTCTCAGAGCATATGCTTGAATAGGTAGTAGGCTGCTTCAGTTTGGCAAGCTGATGACAGGCTTCAAAAACTGAGAAAGACACATGGTGAAATTTCTAAAAAAGTTTTTTTATTATTCTATACCTATAGACAGAATCTGGCCAAAGTAAAGCAGCTTACTACTTACAACAAGCATATACTCTGACAACTATTAGGGAGGAGCTGTCTTCACCCACTTTTTCCCACACAAACTTTCTGAACTAGTTTTCCTCTCAGTCCTCTGGAATACACCCCCTCCCTCCTGGGAATCCAGCCCACTATATTCCATTATAATTTCCCATTTACACCCAACTACAAAGACCAGTTGCATCATGGGCCAAGAGCAGCAATACTACAGGTGTAGGCAGGACAGTGGAGGCTAGAATAATGTAAGCAGTGTTGCAACATCATGATACAATCTCTGCCTGCTTTCTACATGTATAGCAGTGTCATATACACCTCCAAAAGAAATGAAGCCTGTGGATGCCACTTCCCAGAATGAAGCAATTGTATTTCTCTTATGTCCATTTACACCTCTTTTCTCCTATTCCCTCAACAGTATGCATCATTTATTTACAGTAGCATGTGATTTTGCAGCTGCTAAATATTTGGAGTGGTTTTATCAAATATATATCATTGACCCAAGGCTGACATGGCTCTTGAATTAACTAGCATTTCATAAATAATTACAAAATAAAATTGGACATGATTTCCAGAATGTTGATGTTCCTCATAACCTCTAAGAAGAAACATGAAATTTAAGACATGTGTTTAAAAGGAGGCTTATACAGAAAAGAGGGCCCATCTGACTAGTAACAGGCTAAGCAGGTGCCTCAGAAGTAATAAAGGCATTCTCCATCCTGAAGGGAGAGATAAGAGATGTGAGCCTCACTGTAAGCAACTGAAAATGTACTTCTCTTGCACATTGATGAATCCTTACAATAAAGTAGAATTTGGGGGTCTCCCACTGTAACTGCCTTACATGAATTCAACATAGTTCAGCTCTCAGCCTCTTTTGTACAATAGTCATGGTAGAAAATAATGTTCACAACTTTGAGTGCATGAAAATGGCTGGCTGGAATGTTTGGTTGCTTTGGGAACAAAGCCAACATTTGGTCTTTCTCCCTGAAGGGCAAGGGAGGGTAATTGCTAAAAGTAAAAAGCTAGGCCAGCCCCAGGACTAATAAGAGGCTTTGGGCACTCTAAAAGATTCCTGAATGAAAAAAATCTTTCTAGAACAATTATTTTTTAAAAAAATAATAATCAAGTCACATGATTTTGTCAACAGTAGGGTCATATTAATGGAGCGGAAAATATCCAAGGCTGACATCATCACAGACATTCCCATACTGTGTGTGTGCATCTATGCTTGTCCTTGAGATTAGGAAATAAAATAAAATAATAAAATAATATCCTTCACTCTAAAATACATATATTACTTGCTATGGAGAGCTTGAAAAAAATCTCTTTGTGTCTGTGCTCTCAGATACCTAGTGCTGAGGATTTCAAACCCAACTACACTCCATAAGCTTGAAGTGGGATTTCAAGAGGGCCAGCATGTGCAAGGAACATAACAAAATTCACAGGGGGATAAGATATTGTTTTTTGCTATATGCATTAGGCACATATATTCTGGGTGGAACAAATGGAGCAATAGGAAATACAACAGTTGAGTCATTTTCTCTACGCTTATTCCTTTTTGCACCAGAATTTTTTCATTTCCCTTTTTTGACCCCTTCCCCTGCCAATTTCTGGCTTTTTGCCAATCCTGTTAATTTTATTTCCCAGTTATCATGATCTCATTTCATGTTTCATTGTTGTGTCTTTGTCAGTCATAAAGGAGGGCCCAGTCTGTCTTTCCATGCCAAATTGTTGCGCTGTTTTCAGTGTTACATTTTCATGTGTTTCTCTCATCCAACACCCTAAGCTGTGACGTTTGCCAAGCAAACTGAGACATAATGAACAAAGGATCCCCATTTCATAGGCAGATAAATGATACAGTGGCAGTGACAGCCTCTGATTCTTTCTAATTGCTTTCTATTTCAGATCAGTCTTAAACCCCTTTGCACATCAAATCAACAAGAATCAACGATATGATACACACCAGGTTGTTTCCAGTTAGATTGTCCTGTCCCAGGTTGGATATTTCCCAGGTTCCTTCTCTGTGCTAATGTCATTTGATTGGATCTAAGAACTGTTCCTTTTCTGTGGAAATGACCACCCTCTGGAATAATTTTCCCTGAAAATTTAGTTGGCCCCAAATCTGCTAGCCCTTTAAAAGGCATTAAACACCTGTTTTGCCCCTGGGCACTGGGGACAGGATGTAAGATCAGCTCATCCTGGGTGATGATATAACAGTGGTTTGACAGTTGGATTGTATATTTGGGTTTTTATTATGAGTTCACAACAATATGAAGTCACAGCTGCCAGTTCTTTAGCTAGTGTTGGCCTTCAAAAGCACTGACATCTTCCCAAGAATCTAGGATGTCATAATATGTTGGCATAGAATATGTGTGAATCCAAGCAGTATGACCTTTTGCAATTGGCTAATGGAAAATTTGTCAAGGTGCAGATTTTCTAAGTATCATCCAAGATTTTGTGGTATGGTACCCAGTAATATTATTATTGATTGTTGCTTTTTAAATGTCTTATTATCCATTATTAGCCTCTGGTCAGTGAACAGCCACATAAAATGACTACATCAATAAATGGTGATGGCCTAATCTGGGTATGGTTATCAAAGAGATAACTGAGGAAAGATGTAATAGCAATCTTCAAATATCTGGTTGTTTGACATAGGAGTGAATGCATTTGCTATTGCCCCAGAGGGCAGGACCAGAACCTGTGGGTTAAAACTAATGGAGGAGGTTCAGGCTAGACATAAAAAGAAACTTTCCAATAATATAATCTATTAGCCAGTGCAAGAGAGTGCCAGATGATGGTCTGTAAACAGAATTACTAGAGG
The DNA here is from genome assembly GCA_032468055.1 of Acrochordus granulatus. NCBI lineage: Eukaryota > Metazoa > Chordata > Lepidosauria > Squamata > Acrochordidae > Acrochordus > Acrochordus granulatus. The sequence continues at coordinate 71,896 of JANHZU010001416.1, read as the reverse complement.
ACTTTCTGAGAAGGTGAGAATGGTCATCTGCCAAGGATGTTTTAATTCAGTGAGCTTAACTGAATGCAATATTTTACAAGTGCTTTCATCAACAGAGAACAGCAAGGAGCAATTGTCTTGATTTTGACCTTATATTGTTGATAAGATTATAGAAAAACACTTTTTTTACAGTTGCCTCACATGAAATAGATAAATGTCATATCCTTATTTAAATATAAATATATTTATATAGTATTAACCACAAAAATCTCTGTCAAGAAAATCCCAGGAATAATGTGAAAAAAACAAATGAATTTTGGCCACAGTTGTAAAATTGCAAATCTAATATATATATAGTATATATAGGCAAAGATTTCCCCTTTCAGTCATGACTAATTCAGGGGGGAGGGTCTCATCTCTGTTTCATAGCTGAAGACCCAGCATTGTCCAAAGATGCTTCTATAGTAATGGCGCCAGCATGACTATACATGCTGTCACCTTCCTACCAATTTGATGGTACCTATTTATCTACTTGCATTTTGCATACTTTCAAACTGCTCAGTTGGCAGGAGCTGGGGCAAATAACGGGAACTCACCCCATTACGCAGGACTTGGATCTTGAACTTGGGCTGCTGACCTTCCAACCTACAAGCCCAGCATCTTAACTGCTCAGCCACCATGCCCAGATACAGTGTGTGTGTGTATACATACACACATACATTCCCAATCTGTATTCCACTATATAAGGCAGCTTCCAAGCAGGGTCTCTATATGATGCTGCCTTAATCAGTTAAGCTTCCTTTGTAAAAATTTATCAAAGATTTATTTGGAAGAATTATAATATGTCTAGATAGGGCACTTGAGACTATTAGCAAACTATTGATAATGAATTTATGAAGGTAGGCGGGCAAAGGGCAACCACATAAAAGAATGATAAAACCACTCATAACTTTTGCTTTGTGTGCTCAAGAATATTTCTCTACTTCTTTTCTACAGCAACCCTTTCCATCCTAATGAGCATCACTGGGAATAAGCCAGTTAAAATATATTAGTTATCCCGTAAAATTTACATATCTTCTTCAACAGCTCTGATGCCTTCATATGAACTATTGTGTTGGAAACCAAGTTTCTACTATATGTGCTATAGTGCATTTTTGTTTATTTTGTGAATTTAGGCTTCATATTGCCTACAGGCCAAAAAGAAAAAAGGAAAAAAACAAAATAATTTTACACTGACCACCATCTGCCTTTCTTTCACTCTATAGACCAGTTCCATAATTATACTTTCCAGACATTAACCCCACATCATGCACAGTTTTATGCCATTGGTAGTGCACTTTCTCCTAATCTCATAAAATTTTAAACTGCCAGGAATCACCCATGCTTCCTCTCCCAATGTTAATCAGTTGAGAATAAGCCTTGATTTAGTTCACAAACAATGAAAAATGATTTGATTCCTTTAAACATTAGTTACATTAATAATTTACAAGTGGTTTCATGCAAGTTTATATATCTGTCTATGTATCTTCTGTCCATCTATCTATCTATCTATCTATCTATCTATCTATCTATCATCTAAGACATACTCAACATGAGTATGCTTGAGGTAAAACTAGAGATAAAAGAAAAATATGTCTGAGCTGATCAGGACTTATCACTTCCACATAAGCAGGGAATGCTACTTATGGCAAAGATCTAAAACTGAAAACCTAGACTACATCAGTTGCATTAAAATGTGCTTTGTGAAAGCACTATGGTTAACTGGATTACTGAATTAATTCATTTTCTCAGATTGCATAATTCATTGACCTACAGATGAACCAAAGTTACTGGGTTTGCACAACACCTACACAGACACACTAACCTAATTAAAGCTGCCTACTCTTAGCCTATCCTGCAAACAAATTTGCTAAGATTTTACTTGACCTAGCTAAGCATGTTGTATGACCCCATTGATTTTATTGTGGGTCACTCTCTGAAGAAAATTCAGTTAGAATCTATATGTGGCATGCTATAAGACATAACACTACTACTTCTCTGATATGTGGGAACTGGGAGTCTGTTTTATTGGCTTGTTTTATATCAATATTGTTCTCCCCAGAAGAGCCAAGAATGGTGTGCTAGAGAACAATAAATATATTCTTAAATAAAAACCATCACAATAAAACCAACAATGCTTAAAATCAATAAAAAGAAAATATTAAAACATGGTTCAGTCGGAGAAAACAAAAGAAAAAAATAAAGCAATAAAACAGATAGTCTAAAGACAGTCTGGTCCTAGTAACTGTTCTACAAATATCCAATTGAAACGGCATGTTTTCAGTTATTTATTATGAGAAGGAAACCTGAGGAGTACAACAAGCTAAACATCTCTCAAGCAAGAGTTGTATAAATGGAGAAAGCCTTATTCCTTAAAACTTCAAGCTGAGACAAGGCGTCTGGGACAGACGGGGGTGGTCAAAAAGTCAAGATGGTGGCCACAACTGTGTGATTGAAGCTGCCAATTTGACCTCATTGATTCCCTTCCTCCTTGTGAATTCCACTATTTTGAACTGACCCCATTGATAGACTTATGAGCAGGATAATATGGAAGTCCTATGGGTCTTCAGAAGTCCAAGAAGTATATAGAAATCACAGAATGACACCAGAGAAATCTAATGATCATTCAGATTTTTGCACCCAGATCTGTTAGTGCTAGATAAAGAGGGTACTGTATGGCAGCCTTCACCACACTTTCTTTTCTTTTTTCTCATCCCAACCTGTGTTTTTGGAACATCTTGTCGAATGAAAAGTTCTGAAGATGTCAAAAGTACACACATTTTTGGTGCTAAGTTGGTCGATCTTGGAATTGCCTATTATATATGTTTATTTTCTTCTAATAAACAATATATTTAGCATGTTTTATTTATTGATTTGGAAATACATTTTTGTATTGAACTCTAGATCATAAAAATGAGTCCAAGTCTACCTACTGTTTGTAGGCCCAAACAGGCAGGAAACTTCTTGAAGAAAAACTCAGATGAATGAGGAACGCACAGATCTATTTCAAGTATAATCTAAAGCATGATACTTTTAACCATATATTGTATTTAACCTTATACTGCAGACTACAACAAATGCTGCCTTTCTAGTGAAAAGGATGGAAAAATTGACTATTTGATCAACGGCTATACTAAAATCACAAAAACGGACTACAAGCAATATCATGACCAAGTTGCCAAAATTATTAATTGGAAATTTTGTCAGAGGTTTGAATCTTAATGTAGCAAGACCCAATGAGACCATCAAATTGAGAAGGTTTTGGAAAATGAGAGGGCTAATATCTTAGAGGACTTTAAGATCCAAATAGACAGGCACCTTGTTCATAACCCACCTGATATAGAAGTCATTGAAAAGAAGAATGACTGATTCATTGATGTTGCTATTCCAGGTGATGCGAGGATTGAGGAAAAGCAATTGGGAAAAAAATGACAAAATACTGGGACTTGCAGATCAAAGCTAAATACTCATGAAAAAAGAAATCTGCTGTTGTGATTGGAGCCCTTGGAGCAATAGCTAAAAGATTCCCTTGATATTTGGTGATTTTGAATTTATCAGGCCTGAATACCCTAATTTTACATATACAGAAATCCCCAACCTGCTATGAACTGCCTATATTCTCATATATTATCTTAATAATTCTCAGGCCCTTGGTTAGCACTTGAAGAATTAGGCTCCCACCAGTTTTAGATGGTGAATTTAATTGTAGATTACCACCACCAATAACAACAACAACTTAATGTATGTTGCAACCTCAAATCATGATAGACCTGTTAACATCCCTTGATAGACGTGCAAACATTTAAAGCTAAGCTGAATCAGGTGTTTGATTAGTACTTGGACTGGAAAATCCCTGAGTAGGAAACTAGACTGGTAAGTCAAAAAGACATCCTAGACGAAGTCAGGGGCAACCCACTTTAATATTCTGGTCAAGAAAACTGTATGGATGTGCCCAGTCAATCATTGGGTGTCAAGCTTAATGCAAAACACACGTCAATTAATTTTTAAGCAAAGCCATACAACTAACCATAACATTCCAAATATAAGGACACTAGATCAGGAGAATAAAACATTTTGGATTCATGTATCTGCAAGGAGAAATCACCCATGTCATCTATAAAACATGTACTCTAGCCTCCTAGATCGCAACAAGAAGAGAGGGATTGCAATTTAAAACACAGTTTACAGTGTAATTATTCCACACATCATTTACCAGCTAGGTGCCAAAAGAAGAAGTGGGAGAAGATAATCTAAACTTTACAACCAATGAAGACAAGGACTGTGATTATGTGACATCCTTACTGTATTACTGAATTAATCCATTTCCAGGTTCACAATATGAGATGCATTGGACCTTCTAATGTTGACACCAAACCTTACTATGCAAAGAGCATTTACATAAAATAATATACATGTAATTATGTTTGTTTGAGGCTATTCAACCAATGTAAAAGCCTGTTGTATAGATGCAGTTCAAAATAATATATGAAAGATTTCTTTCCATCGTTGTAGTTGAAGGACACAGTGCTCTAGCAGTTAAGACACTTGGCTTGTTGGCTGGAAAGTCTGATTCAAGACCCAAGCACTGTGTAACAGGGTGAGCTCCCATTACTTGCCCCAGCCCTGCCAACCTGGCAGTTCAAACACATGTAAAAATGCAAGCAGATAAATAGGTACCACCTTCAGTAGGAAGGTAACAGCATTCTGTGCACCTACATGACCACAGAAGCATCTTTGGACAAACACTGGCTGCCTCAGCCAGTGAATTGGAGATGAACATCACTCCCTAGAGTTGGATGTAACTGGACAGGGGAAAGCTCTACCTTTATCTTAGCTGAGGGAAGCATGAAATCCTGGAAGTTCATGAGCTCAGGATCATAGGTTCAGGTTCATGATCCAAATAGCTCCATCCGTCTTCCATTTCTGTCATTTGCTGCTTACAGCAGTTGTGTCCTTCTGTCTGATGGTAGAGCCAGTCCTATTCATACATTTCATGAATGTGCTAGCCAGACAAGTTCTTCTCTCTCCAATCCAGCCATTGGCAATGTTTTTCCTCCCAGCATCCTGGTCTTATTTTCACTCATGGCAAAGATACAATGGCCAGCTGGTATATTCATAGAACACACTGTTTTAATGCTTCTTGAACTGTAATTCATTGAGACAAGCACTACACTGAATATTCATCAATTGTTTGCATTCAGAAAAATAACTCTGTATCATAGGGACACTTCTTTCTTACACCCTAAAGCACACCATCAACTTTGGCATCCAATCCTTCTCCAGCTAACAATTTATTTGTAGTCTGAAGATACGAAACTAGGTCTTCTCTACTGTGGTATTTCCTTTTTTGAGTATGGCAGATGAAGTAATTGGAATTTTTTAGGATAATCATAAATATGTACTGTACTTAATTGAACCAATATGGCATTCTCCTGTTTGTCAGAACTTTAAATTCTGCAGCAATTTATACGCCATGCTATCTCGGAATTCTGGAAGCTACAATCTCAAAATATTTGGAAGCTTAGAGAAGGCTAGATTTTGCCTAGTAACCCTATATATTGCCTACAACTGATAATATATTTTACACAGACACAGACAAAATTCCACCTTTGGAAAATCATTGGGTGATTTTAATCCAGTTGCTCTTTTTCAATCAACTTATCTAATAGATTTGTTGTTTGTGTGGAAAAATGAAGGAAGGGGTGCTGTGTTCATTACCTTGATTCCTACAGTAGTGTTTCTCAACCTCAACAGCTTTAATATGTGTGGACTTCAGCTGGGGAATTCTGGGATCTGAAGTCCACACATCTCCAAGTTGCTGAGGTTAAGAAACACTTTTTTAGGAGAAGGGTAGGATATAGATTTCAGTTAAATTCAGTCTTCAGTTCAATTTTATTTACATCCAAAAGGCCTACAAGTTACAAATACAACCTAAACTGTATAAAACAGTTGAACAAGTAAAATATTAATAAATGCCTCATAAAATACTTAAAACCCCAACTTACTGATTTGTTATTAAAAAGCCTTGTTTTTATAGCTATAGTTAAAAATCTAGCTGTTGCCAATGCAATCTTAGGATACAGTTAAGATTAAGAATATAGATTTATTAAGGATATAGATTTAATAAAGGAAGGAAATATTCAGAGCCTATCTTGGGCAATTACTTCAAAAATTGGACCAAAAACTAAAATAAAATAATAAAATTATTACTGAGTGAATTCTATTCCCGCGTTAGCCATGAAAACCAGCTTGGTGGCTTTGGGCCAGTCATTCTCTCTCAGCCCAAGTCACAAGGATGTTGGTGTTGTGAGGAAAAATAGGAGGAAGGTGTTAGTTATGTTCACTGCCTTGAGCTATTTGTAAAAATCATAAAGGTGGGATAAAAATCTAACCAATAAATAAAACAAAATAAAGCCCAGATGCTCTTGAAGGGGGTCCTATCCATTCATCAGGATATACATGTATATTTATTTTGAGGCCCGTTAGGAGGAACCAATACAGGAATAACTCCTTCTTATCCCTGTGACACTCAGAAAAATCTGGCCAGATCTAGAACAACCTCTTTTATTTAAAAATGTCCCCTGACACTGATGGCTGTCACGTCTCTAATAAAGCAGCAGCAAAGGGAGGGATGAAGGGGAAAAAAACAGCATCGGCTTGAGTGATTTTGACATTAACCATCTCTACCGCCTGAAATAAAAGCCAACTTGGTTGAGCTTTATTTG
>JANHZU010001416.1:48083-61688 GCA_032468055.1 Acrochordus granulatus | reverse complement strand
TGGCCAGCATGACTATATGCCAAAGTGCACCACACGCTGTTACCTTCCCACCAAATTGGCGGTACCTATTTGTCTACTTGCATTTGCACATGCTTCCAAACTGATAGGGTGGCAGGAGCTGGAGCGAGTAATGGGAGCTCACCCCATTATGTGGTAGCGCTTGGGTCTCGAACTGCTAAGCTGCTAACCTTCCAGTCAACAAGCTCAGTGTCTTAACCACTCAGCCGCCATGCTCCACTAAGCATGCTTGGTCCATGCATATTAAAGTTGCTAAGCTTGAGAAACTCTGTCCTAAACAGACCTTATCTCTTCAGTGCAGAAAAGAAATATTGTGCCACCGTCTTCCACCTGTAATGTCAAGTGCTTTGCTAAACATTATCTTGAGCTAAGCTAGAAGGAGCTGCTATAGACATACTGTGCTCTCTGAGCTTAATCAATATGCTCCAATGTTCTACTGATAGACAATTTCACCAGCAGTTGAGGCTCCCTACAGATTTCTAACAAAAAAAAGTCCCTGCTAATGAGATCCTTTCTTCTCTTTCATTTTTTTAAATGTTGTAGTCCTTAACAAAGCTGTGACATTTGGGAACTGCTATGTTACCTTTAGCAGAGCATATTATTTTTGGATAACTTTTTTATATGATCAATGTAGCCATCTCCTGACCTGCAATTCCTTTCTAATTCCCATCTATGGAAAGCACCTTTGAAATAATGATAAGAACAGTATAATAGGCTGATAGTCTTTTTGTAGATAAAATAGTAGGGAAAAAGTCCATTATGGACTTCACGCTTGAACTAAAATCTTTCCCCAAATGTTTGATGTAAATATTTCCCACAGTTCTAATCCAGGGCTACATGAGTATTTTGTATTTCTGTGCTGTAAGGGGCATGCCAGAAAACAGATTGGGGCAAAGAGAAAATCTCAACTGGTACTCAATTTGTATTCACATGCTGTTGAAATTCATTATAATTAACATAATTACTCTCCAGTCATGTACTCAATAATTGGATCAAATAATTGATAACAATATCTGGAGGTTTCTGGGAGTCATGTAGGCCCTCAGGTTGCACATACCCTATAAAAAATATAATTCTGAGTGCCAAACTGGCTTGTTCAAATTGCATTAGCATAGATACAAATGAATTACAAGCACATGACACCTCTGTTGTGGATCCTGCATTGGTAGCCAATGAACTATTAATTTCAATTTAAAATTCTCTTTTGGAGTTTTTAAAACCCTAACCCTGTGTAATGAGCCATGAGAATAACTTTGGGAGAAAGAAAGAACAGCCTCAGCCTCAGTAATGAGCAATAACAGATATCTTAGCCCACAAAAGGCATGGGGTAGAGTAAGCATCACAGAAGAGACCCTCCCTAGTTCTTTGGAAAGTCAAGGCAGAGGAGGGGAGAAAGACTTTCAGACTTGCAAGATTCTATTATTGTAACCTCACAATAAAGGTAGTGTTATTACTCATGACTTGGATTTCCTATCTGGATTAACTTGAAGAGCTGACACTGTAATCCTTTACAGCTTGATAACAAAGTACTATGAAGTCAGGACTACCTCCTTCAACTAGAATCAATCTATCGAGAACAAACATCTTTGGAAAAATTGTTTAAGCCTCAAATGAAATGGGGGAAATCAAGGCTAGATTGTATATTATGGGACAGCTTTCTTCTGGGAACAGAACATTCCCTAAACCTGTTTACTTCCTCAGCAGGTTAAATGCAGCTCTTCCAGGGGGCTTTTGAAATTGATTAGAGAATGCCGTAGGAGTGTTTTATATTGCTCCAATTAGGTTTCTGAAATTATTTAAATTTTTTGAACACATTTTAAATGATGTCAGCCCTTTGAAGTATGTCAGGACAAGGAACAGGCATTGCAGGGTTTTCACCTTTCTGTTCTTCTTATATACTAAACAAAGTCAAGGCGGAATTGTTTTGAGTTTCTTTCTTATATTTCCCTTTTTCTTTGGATCATCTAATCTTTTCTATAAGTCTCCCCTAATTCATACCTTCCTTATTCTCAAGGTCACTTCTATATTCCTTTCCAACTTATTATTACAGTATATGATGGAGCAAAAACCGCTATAGCATCTGATGCTTTTAATTAAAATGACAAGAATGTTGTGCTATAAGTGTCTCCCCAAGACACACACACACACACAAGTGTCCCCTACAGTTCCCACATGCAATGTCACAACACACATTCAAAAGGGGTGGAATTGGCATCACGACAGCATGGTGCTTGTTTCGTCATTTGTCCCACTTGACACACACACACACACACACCTGCCAAGGAAGCCCCTGTGGTGTAAGGTTTATGGTTTTATTTCTATTTTGTACACCACTGAATGTTGTATGATTGTAGCAATTTCAACTTCTAATCAATGAATAAAATGTGAGATTCTCAATCTCTTCCGAATTTATAATCTCAATCTCTTCCATCCATTTATAAAAGCAAAGAGGAAAAGCCAGATTGAGTGCAATCATAAAGCATTTGTAGTAGAAAGTATGATGTGAGTCAAGGCAAGCAAAGGCAAACAAATTATTCATGCCTCAAATGCACTCTTCCAGGGAAAATAAAGTGTCAGCAGAACCAAAGAAACTTTCAGAAATAAAGAATGATTATTAAAACACTAGGAGCAAGAAAGGTGCTGGGAAGTCAGGCCCTTTAATGTTTACACCTAGCAAAGTGTTACACATCAACAGTGTAACATGCCTTGGTCTAACTCATGCTTTTCCAACCCTGGCAACTTTAAAATGCATAGACTTCAACTCCCAGGAATCCCCAGCCAGCATGGGGAGAACCCTGTGAGTTGAAGCGCACATGTCTTCAACCTGCCAACGTTAGGAAACCCAACTATCATACCCCAATTTGCATACTTCCATCTATCTCCTCCCTCCAAGCATTTACTGGTACCATAAATAAACCATACGTGCTTCAGTGAAAGAGCGTCTATATCCCTGCTGTGAAAAAAAGAATTTTACATATTATTATTAATTCGATTTCCATCCCACCTTTATTACTTTCTAAATTACTCAAGGTGGCAAACATTCATCATATTCTTTCCTCTTCTGATTTCCCCCAGCACAACAACCCTGTGAGGAAGGTTGGGCTGAGAGAGAACAAAAGGCCCTAAGTCGCCCAGCCAGTTTTCATCCCTAAGGTGGGACTAGAGCTCACAATCGCCTGGTTTCTACCCTGGTACCTTAACCACTGGACCAAACTGTCTCTATGCCACTATTCTTATGCCCCTGCCAGAACTTCAGAATTAAGAAGATCCTACCTGAAAATCCACCCGTCTGCCTTGAAGAGAAAACTAACTTCAATTATGATTCTTTCCCCACTATCATACCACAATTAGGACTGTGCAGATCTAAATTATGTATGTTCTTTGTTTTAGTTAAGGTTCAGGAAAAGGGTTCCCCTTGAAGCCATTTGCAAGTCAATGCTGCCCCTTTGTTTCTATGAATGACGAGAAGCTGGCATATTGCATGGATTTGCTCTCTTCTGGAGCTCATCCAATACCTTCTCTATATTTTTTTTTTTTTTGCAAAATCTGAACAAGATTTCGGCATGTTTGCAACACCCCTCCAGAAGCCTTTTCCAAAAGGGTTACAAGTGCTGGGGAAGTTTGAGAGGAGGCTGCAGAGAAGTGACATGTCCCCTTATGTCCCTCTTTGTCTCAACTCACAGTACCATGTCACATTCTTTCTGGTTATGGTGAAGCATTAAACCCTGTGGGGCAGTTTTACCATTCTGTGTTGCTGATTTTACATTTTAAGTATTGGATTTTATTTTATTGGTTGCGTTTTGTTAATGTGTTTTTGGAAGCCATCCCAAGCCATCTGGAATCGGGCCGCATATAAATGTGCTTAACAAATAAATAAACAATATAAATGCATTTACAGTATTTCTTTGGGAGGTGCAACTGTTCCAAATGTACTGCAGGGACCTCCCTGTGGTGCCCTATTCTGTGACATTGGTTTAATTCACACATTCAGCTTCCTTTTAATATTGTCAGTTATTTTTAATTAGCAGAAAAAAGTTTCACCAGTTAGCTTATAAGCTTCCTTTTATGATCCCTAAATAGGAGAAAAGTCCGATAGATTAGTTGTTACCTTAAAGGGAATTGTTGATGACATCCAAACATCATCCACTTTATGATTTGAAGCACAGCAGAACTTGCTCAATAACTGTACAAATTTTCAAAGAAAACTATGCTCCTCCATATAATGATACTCTTAGGCACTGTCATATTTGGACAAACATTTCTAGCCATTTCATTTCATTCCTGAAATGAAGTAAAACCTTTGCCTACTTATTGAAAATTACATTAGAGTTAGATGTTTCTCTGTGCATGAAATTTATCAAAATCCATTTTGAGACTTCACATCATGAAATGGGTAGTGTTTTTTATCTTCCATTTCAATACAAAAATCTACTTATAGGATACAACTTATCTATGTATCAAAACCCATAACCTTTAGTATAGGCATATATTTTTGTTTCTATCTTAAAACAAAGTTAACTAAGTATGAATGAAATTCATTTCTTTTAGGAACTTTGAAAGAGATATCACTTTGGGTTTGGCTGAGTCCTTGATTTATGACCACAGTTATAACCAGAATTTCCACTGCTAAACAAGGCATTTGGTTAAGTAAGTTGCAACCAATTTTATGACCTCTTTTGCCACAAATCACTGCAGTTGATAAGTGAATCATATGGTTGTTAAGTGAATCCAGCTTCTCACATTGACTTTGCTCATTAAAAGCTAGCTGAGAAGATCACACATGGCCATCTTATGACCCCAGGATGCTGCAACTATAATAAATGCATATCAAAAAAGTGACTTATGACAGGTCCTTGCACTTATAACCATCACAGTTGATGATCAAAATTCAGATGTTTGGCATCTAACCATCATAGTGTCCCCATGATCATGTGATCAATATTCAGATGTTTGGCAACTGACATGTATTTATGATGCCAAACATCTGAATTTTGATCACATGATCATGGGGACACTATGATGGTTGTAAGTGCAAGGACCTGTCATAAGTCATTTTTTTCACTACTGTTTTAACTTTGACTGATTGCTAAACAAATGGTTGTAAGTCAAGGACTACTTGTATACACAGTACAATATCTGAGCTTCAAAATAAAATCAACTATCAATGTTATGATGTAAATGCAACTTTGTTTAAAATTAATGTCCCAGTCAATAGAGCAGAGCCTTTATAAACCATCCCATAAAAGGTAGGAGAAATTTGTAAGGCTATCACCACCCTGACTGACTTCTTATAAAATCAATTTAATGGAAACAGGCCACTTGTTCTATGTAAGACTTCCAAACTTTATGGAAACAGAAATAATAGTAGCAAGTATTTAAGTGAATAGGATAACTTGCTCAATCAATTAAAGAGATACTGATGGTTATTGAATCATATCTTGTCTCATTATCTCTCAACTTGTTAGTGCAATGAGATAAACTTGCTGCTGGAATTAGTCACTGGCCTTTTTTCCTATTTTCAGTGCCCCTGAATGTACTGTTTTTTCTAAACTTTGTCCACTGTAATCAGAGAAGACCTTACTGCCTTGATTAATAATTTCTGGGCCAGATCAGTTTAAGCAAGGAAGAGAAGAAATCAGATAGCTTTCAGTTCCCCCACTAGTTTATAAAAGTGGAGGTGGTTAATTCTCGGTCTATGGACAAAAATAGATTTACCTGTGCATTTTCATTTAACTTCAATGTTCTTTCTGTGTAAGCCAAGCCTGTAGAATGTGTGGGTAGGATAAAAACATGCATTTTATAATTTCAGACATCACAAGGAAGGACTCCTTTAGAATGGTCCCTTTCTTGCTCCGATAACTACAAGCCATCTATTTATGCTTTCTATTGCTAGTTTCAGTTGAGACCCCTGCCCAAAGGAGGAGCAAGGCTAGTAGAGATTTCAGCATTTACTCATTCCTCATACACCAGGAAATAGTAGATGAACATACAGGAAAGAGGAAGAAGAGAGGGACAACTGGTGCTTATTAGAACTATGTCTATTAGAACTTTGATTTATCTTATTGCAATTCACTATGAGTTTAATTTTTTGCCCTTGCATTAACCTGCTTCATAATTAAGGATATTTCTATTACTTATCCACTTAAGTTGTGCACAGCTCAATGAAATACGCACACAGAGATGCATTTTAATATGTGAGCAGCAAAACACTTTCAGACGCATGGCTATGTGGATCACTGCAACAACAGGTGATACAGCCAGCCATAATACTCAGACCAAGGGGCAGCTTCCAATGATTCTGATTTTAGATATTAGCAATGCTCTGCTCATGCCTATGCATGAGAAGGATTACATTTCTGAGAATATCTTTGCTTTATGAAATGGTAATGATTCACTTCCCTGAAGAACTTCAAACAAGTTGGGTCACCATCTAGCCCAAAGCAGGAAGTGAATTAAATGACCTCTGATGCACCTTACAACTCTATGACTCAGAATCCTGCTCCATAATGTTAAAGATTTTCTTTTGTTGTTGGTGCCCAAAGAAATAATCAGCCATTATTTGCAGCCCTCTATTCACTGGGGTTCCAAACTTATGCAGCCTTAGCATAGTTATGTATTTTGGTTGTGTTAAATTATACTTCGGTAATTTTAAGTTTATGTTAGAGGCTTTTATGAACTGCCAAGATGAATCTATGCACCCACTCCAGTATTAGGTAGAAACTGAATACCACTTTTTTTGAGAGGGGAGGAGAATGCCTTTAAGTCAGTCTTAGCTCCTGGTGACTACCTGGACAAGTCTCTGAGGTTTTCTTGGCAAGAATTTGGAAGTGATTTCCCATGGCCTCCTTCCCAAGGCTGAAAGAGAGGCATTAGGCTGAGGTGATCCCACTGGCTTCATGTCTAAGAGGGGACTAGAACTCACAGTCTACTGATTTCTAGCTTGGTGCCTTAAATACTAGACCAAATTAGCTCTGTACATATCACACCTGTATGTGATTTTCCCTGGGCTGGAAATCTACCTCCTCATGTTGATACAGCATATGAACTATTCTTCTGCTCTAGAATAGCGTTGTGATCATCATTAGTTTCTTCTCCTTTTTCTCATTAGTTTCTCCTCCTTCTGCTTCTCCTTCCCCCCAATGTATGATTAGTACCATAGTAGATCATCAAATCTGGCCTTGATGCACTTAATTGCCCTTTCTCAGCCTCAAGGTATCTACCTGTCATGGCCACCAGCTGTTTTCAGCCCCAGTATCAGTCTGGAAGCTGATGGAAATATTTCAACTATTCCTTCTAATTACAGACTATCTAGCAAGCATCAAAAGAGAACTGCAAAGATATCAACCATGTAAACAATAAGGTTAAATGCAGAAGAACTCAGTAAATGGGATCATACTGAACTACTACACAGCCATAACAAGAACCCTTGGATGTAATGAAAACCACTTGACATATTCTTTAGAAGAGAGTCTTAATCATATTTTCTTCTTCAAATCTGGTGATAAATATTGACACCAAGAGAAGAGAATATTTGAAGCTCAGGGTTGAATTGTGGAGTCCTAAGTGCTTTCAGAGCTTAAATGTTTTTCTGCAGACGTTTCTTGGTAACATCATCAGATTACATCATCAGTGCACAACTATTTTGGGCTAGAAGTAAGTGTCTTCTGATTGCTTTCAGCTGTTCACATATGAAACATCTGCAGAAAAGCAATCAAGCTCAAAAACCACCTAGGATTCCATAAATATTGACAGGTTCTACAGATCCAGCCTGAGTTTAAAATTTAATCTGCTTTTCTGAGCTATTTCTTCATAATACCGTAAAACATATATTCCTACCTGAATAATGATTGGTTGATGGGTACTTTGTAAAGCAGGTTTACTTCAGGTTTACTGGATTTTTTTAATTAAATTCTCAGACCCACCAAACATTGGTACAAAATACAAATACATAAAGAATTCTGAGCCCAGAAAAATATATTCTAGTTAGCCCAAACAATTTTCATCTCAGCAGCAGCATTTAAGTTGGAAAGAGAATACCATTGCTGTATTTTATAAGCAACTGGGATTTAAAAATCTTAATCTGTGGAAAATCATGCTGAAATCTACCAATAGAACTTGATCCATCTTCTGGTTTAGAAAGTATAAAGAACAGTAAGAACAGTAGCTAAAAGTGTTATTGCCCTTATACATGGATACAATACACATACCTTCCTTTACAGTATAAATTAACATGCATGGAATGAAGCATCCTAAGAATTTATCTTGTGATGATTTATTGCTTATAGGGAAGCGATTTTCTTCCATAGCATATGTACAGAAATATTACCCCATGCCAGTTACCTAATTTAATTATTATTGCAGGAAGACACACACATTCAGAATGCCTAATAGCGTCACACTGACGGCTATAAAGAAGCATTTTATTACATCCCCAGTGATACCTGATATTTTTTATTCTGAGACTCACATGTGTAGATAACAATGCAAATTTACAACTTTTATCATTCACTTTCTAAACTAAAACCTTCATGTCGAATGCTGAGTTTTTTCTCTTCTGCAACCGTCGCTGACCAATTCAGAGAGAATTCTAGAGCAGAGCATCAAGTGCTGTCAGAATAATGCCCAGCCTGTATGTCATACTTTCAGTTATGGCTTGGCAGGGTTTTGAAAGTCATTTGTTCTAACCCTTTCAATACATTTCAGCACCAAGGTCAGCTCAAGCAGCCCTCGAGTGCATTCGACATTTCTGCTTCATTAACAGCACGGACGCCTCATTTCTGATTTGGAGTGGAACCCAGTGATAACTGATTTCTGAAAAGGACGGCCGTAACAAGATGAATTTTCTTTAGCATACAATGGGATCATCATATCTATTATAACATACTACTCAGATCATCTCTTTCAGGAACTCACGCTGAAGACTTTTTCAATTCTCTGACCTGTCACTTGGATTTCTGGAGGAAAGCTGCAACTCTATGCATGCAAAAGTCCACTTAACTTCTGAGGTTGAGGTATTATTACTATTATAGCTCAGGCAAGGGACAAAGCAGTGAGGGTAAAGCATCTTTGGTCTAGTGATTTAGGCACCAGGCTAGAAACCAAAAGACTGTGAGTTCTAGTCCCACCTCAGGCATGAAAGCCAACTAAGTAACTTTGGGCCAATGACCAGAGACTGTGAGTTCTAGTACCACCTTAGGCATGAAAGTGGCTGGGTGACTTTGGGCTAATTACCAGGGGGACTGTGAGTTCTCGTACCATCTGATGCTGGGTGACTCCAGGCCAATCACCAGGGGACTGTGAGTTCTATTACCACTTTAGGCATGAAAGCTGGCTGGGTGACTATCAATATTTTTACATTTTTTAAAAAAAAGTCAGTTTAAAAAAATCATTTGTATTCTTACGCACCACCTACAGCTTTCGTGTCATCTTTCAGGCAGTCCCACGTGGAGAATATTGCCATGCTTCAGTTCGGTATCTTAACTGGCTTAACATTTACCATACACAGATTAGTTATGGTTTATAATGCAAAAAAATTCAGAGCAGTTTCTCACTATTTACTTTACATCTGCTGTCTCAGATTTTCTTTCAGCAGTCCACTAGGATAAGTCAACATTACTATGTTCATATGCCTGGAGATAAAGGTGAACTAAGAAATGGAACTCTTGATTCACAGCTGACTTTTAGCTACAATGCCACAGCTCCCATCCGAGAATGTCTAAAATGAAAAACTAACTTGGAGAGACAAAGTGATAGCCTTGAAGAGAGTATGCACCAATATGTAACAAAAACATCAGTTTAGCCAAGGGGTTAGAAAGAAACTCAAGATTGCCCTGCCTTGCTTCTTTTGAGTATAAGAGGGAGGAAAGGAAAGAGAAACTTAGTCAAGCGCTTTTAAAATATGGTAATTCTAACTACATTAATGAAGTAGACTTCTGGTATTTCTGTTGGTGTTGTTTCCTGATCTAGTCTACCTCAAAGGGCTTACATAACTGCTTTGTAGGGATTATTGGTTGGAGACTCATTTCTTTTTTAATAAACTTCCATAAAAGTGAGTCAGGACTCATGATAGGCATAGTATTCATTTTTCTGACATGAGTGTTCTGCAAGCCGGAGCCTCTATGAGAAGGTCAACTGTAAATCATGCCCATTTTTATGTGTCACGCTTGCAATGCACATACAAAATGAGTGAGGCTTTGATCACGATTGTGGCATCATCTTGAGTTTTTATATCTCCCCTCAAGTCTTCTGTATGCAGTTCTTTTATTTGTTTATGATGAAAAAGAACAAAGGCCTAGGCAAACATCAAAAAAGGGGTTGTGGGTACCTTCTATTTGTCTTTTTATTTTTGGGAGAGCTTCTTCCTCATTAAGCAAATGTTTAATTCAGAGACAACTGTGATGGAAACTGAGAAAGACAATTCTGCTCATTTAACATGGGCTCCTGCTGATGCCTGAGAGAATGTACTAACAAGAGACAATAAGTAGGAGAATGTTATTTTACAACTCAGCAGGAAATATTGTAGAACTTCTACAGAGATGGAAATACACTCAGAAATGCAAAATATTCATCAATAATAAGAATTTTAATAGAAGCTGGTCATAAACGTTGGGTTATAGTTCAGTAAGGAGGTAATCACCCTATATTCCCATCTCAAAAAAAAGGATTTTTTTCATAATCCCTATTTATTCCCTTTCTTGAACTATTTGGATCCCTAACATTGACCTTTACTTCAACTGATCAGTTATCTCAGACACCTTTTTCTTCTCCTCTTTTCAAGAATGGTAAGAAAGTTAGTTCACAAGAACTTCCATGAATCCAACTAAAACCCCATCTAATCCAACGTTCCATTTCACACAGTGACCAACCAGATTTAATCAAGTAGGTCACAAACTTTTAAAAAACCGTAATCACATTCAATGACACCAAATGACAGAATTTAATTATATGCTGTGCAAAGAAAACACCACAATGGCCAAAATGGTTCTTTCCATTGGTTTCCTATAGCAAGTATATTTATTCCCTATTATTTTGCTTAGTAAGCACTGAAATTCATCCTGAAAGAAAAGATGAAAGTGTTGAAGTATAATGCACTGATATCTTCTCTCAAGAAATAGCATTTGTTCACATTTCCATCTTGAGATGTTGCTTTTTTTCCATCTCTTCACAGATGTTGCTTCAGGTATCAGACATCAGTTGACAATTATACAATATAGAAATGGACAGTCTCAAAATTTGATATATAAATAAATGTGGAATTCATTGCTCCATTTAGCTCAATATTGCCAATTCTGCCTGGAGGTCACTCTTCAGTGCTGTATGCAGAGAGAGAACTTTTCTATCACCTGCTACCTATGATTCCTCTTCCTAAAGTTGCCAATGAGTGAACATAGAAATTTTGTTCAGGCAAAGCAAGTGCTCTGTAAACAGTATTTAGCTTTCATCCTGTTTTTACTGATGTCCTGTGAAACAAGATGTACACTGATCATGGCTTTCTCCTGCAATAGCAGCTCAGGAAATCATCCTTGCCAGCCTCCAAGTGGTCTGCACTTAATGAGTTTTCCTACACAATGGGAGATTGTCCTCCTGATTTTATATGTGTAGCTTTTGATTAATTGTGATTTATGGAAATGAATGTAGTTTTGAATGGTACTGCAAATCACTGGGAGCTGGAAAGCACTCTTGCCAAATTGGTTTTGTAAGATTAAACAACAGCTGCCTATATTTAGCTGGCACTCTCTGCCTTGAGCCTTTGAATACAGACTATGTGTTATTTGTTGATTTACTCAAGTGTGCATGTGCTGACACTGGCAAATATTTAGGATGCTGCTGTCAATCTTTTGCTTTTATCTCTGTGTTGCTCTTGTTCCTTATACCATGACCTGAAGGACTAAAATTATCTAAATGCTACAGTCTCTGTAAAATTACTTTTATTATCTGTGAATCTGACAAAACAACAGAAAAGACAGAAGCAGCACCATCTAGCCTCAGTTTAACTTACATTCTTTTCTTTATACATTATCTTGTCTTTGGAAATCTTTATTTCAATGGCAGGTAATAAGTAGAGAAATGGAAAAAGTAGAAATAGAGAAATAACCTGGAAGTATAGAGCACCAAAGCACAAAATTGAAATAAACTAGTCAGTGTTCAAAGGAAAATTATTCATTTTATAACTTATAAAAAGGGTTCAGGTTTGGGAGGAAAATCAAAGCATATTTTAAATAAAGAAAAATGTCTTACTGAAAAGAGAAGTTTTGCTGCAGGTGCTGCAAAAATTGCGGCTTTTATTTTTCTGAACAAATAACAGCCACAAGATGGGCCCTGAAATAATTTTTCAAACAGTAGGGTACACTCATGACGAAGCACAATCCTTGAGCTTAGTCAGTTCAGTGGCTATGTTTAGTTCCTTAGCTTTTAGGGAGTTTTAAAATACCATTTTACTTCTTGTTTTTATAGGAAATATGTATTGCTTTCCTGGATTCTGACATTTTTAAAAAATATTGCTCTTTCGGGTTTGCCTGCAAGTGAGTTGCACTTTGCAAGCCGTGCTGGTAACACTGTCTTCATTTGCACACAAAAGACATGGAGAAACAAAGCAAAAAGAGAGAAAAAGAAGAAGAAGTTGTATTTTAAGACAGACTTTAATGGGAGAAAACTGCTCAGGCATGCAGGGTTTTATCCATGCAAGACAAACTAAGGCTGACCAAATTCTTTCTGATGTGCAACCAAAAATATGTGGGGGAAACGGACCTTTTTAGGACACACTACAAATCATAAAAGGTTTGCAGAATACCATTTAAATGGTCACAGTATTCTTAATTGCTTGGAATTAGGCAGTTAGAAATATACTCATACATACATTTTCTATGAATAAGAACAATGGTTAACTTAAGCCAGGACCCTGGCGCTGTCATCAGCCTAGTGTTGGAAGAAGCACCATCTTGCTTCTTAAATCAGCCAGGACGTAAGCAGAACCGTCCTTCCATGGCATACAGGTAGTCCTTGACTTACCATCACAACTGGGACCAGAATTTCCATTGCTAGGCAACGTGGTTGTTAAATGAGTCATGCCCAATTGTATGACCTTGTTTTTGCCATAATTGTTATGCGAATCACTGCAGTCGTGTAGTAAATCACACCATTGTTAAGCAAATCCAGCTTTCTCCATCGACTGGCTTGTTGGAAGCTGTTGGAAGGTTGCAAATGGCAATCATGTGAACCCCCAGGATGCTGCAACTGTCGCAAATAAATGCCGGTTACCAAGTGCCCAAATTTTGATCACATGACTGTGGGGAGGCTGCAACTGTCATAAGTGTGATGACCAAAATCATAAGTCATTTTTTTCAGTGCCATTGTAACTTCAGTCACTAAAGGAATGGTAGATTGGGGATATAGGTAGTCCTATATCCCCAAGCAAAGGGTATTATGTGGATAGTGCCCTGGATATCTCAAGTAGTCACCCTTTGAATGAACATCAAGAGATATAGGAAAACCCAACAGGTAAACTTACAATAATAACACACCTAACTTAATATTGTTAGTGGTTTCTGCTATTCCAGATGTGCAGCTCTATTTCAAATTGACACTTTT
>JANHZU010001416.1:33755-44105 GCA_032468055.1 Acrochordus granulatus | reverse complement strand
CCTCCTCTCTTATTCTTACTCCCTGTAAGAATGTCAGCAGTAAACTCTCTTAGCTGAGAATTGTTTTTTGGCTTTGCTACCTTTCTAAAGAGCTGCAGACTCTTTTGGCACTCTATTAATAATAATGTTCTCGTTCAGTTGCAGAACAGCGTGGGAGCAGACTCCCATGGCACCCAATTGCAGCTTTTGTCAGCAGGGCAAGTTCAGCTTTTACAAGTTCTCGATTTCTTGGTATGCCGAGTGCACAGGCTTTACGTTGTGGTGGCTGACATCACAAACTGTTGCAAGGAAACAGCAACTTTACTGAGTCCCATCCTTTAAATTGCCTTTTTGCATAATGCTGGGAAAATTAGCCTTGGCCAGGTTTACAGCACACTCTTGTCCAGTTCAAGCTATTATCCTCCAAGACAGCATGAGGAATTTCCAGCACTATTTGCACTCTTGGGAAAGCTTTTAAAAGTAATTTTTTTTTTGCATCCTGCAGGTAATTTTGCTTATATTGGGGTCTGTCAAGCCATTAGCAGAGTTTCACATTCTTCAGGCCTCTTTTGAGGAGCACTTAGCAATCTGAGTATATTGCAGATTCCTGTGAAAGAGACGGAACTACAGCACAGCTAGGAGACCACTACTTGACGAGCAAGAAAGTTTATTCCCTGCTGCAAGGATCATTTTGGGAGATTTTACAGCCAGTCTTCTGACTGACACAGCAGCCCCATTTGATACAGAACCCCAGTTTTATTCAGTTCCAAAACTTCTGCACCTTGGGAAGAGCTGCTGAGAATGCCTATTTCAAAAGAGGCAACTTGGAACAGATTTTACATTTTTTAAATGTTACGAGCTTCTGAAGGTCTTCAGCCCTTTAATTAAGTTGTTCCAAAATAACACAATAAAAGGGTTTAGTTATGCTAAAAACATTGTGCTAAGCAATCTCTTTTTGTCTCCTAAAGCTTATTCAGCCTTTACAGGCCCAATTCTACATGCAGAGGCTACTCCAATAGATGTCATCTCCTTGGGTGACCAGTTAATGGACAGACTTAGTTAAGAAGGATGCATTTACAAGTGCAGATAAGTAGGCTTGGAATTCAATTCAGATCCATGGCCAGACCTCTATGGCATGCAACCCCCAAAATCAAGAGAGGCAGGAAAGGGTTATGGTCCTCCCTGCTACCTGCCAATTCCACTGATAGGATTAGTAGATCCCTAATCTGTAAAACTCCAGTCTTGATGTATCTTAGTTCAGGGCCAAAGACTCAAACTAAGATATTCTTCAGCCTTCTCCTATTGTAGATGCCACAAAGAACAGTAAAGGATGGCTGTGTTAGACATTTCTGTAAGGAACCCAATGGTAACATGCAAAGTTCACTGAAAGGGCTGCATAATGGACATATAATTTGCACTAAAACATAACGGGAACAGGAATGTGAGGTCATAACTTCTGCTAGAGTTCATACATACAGGGAGCCTGTAAACAGTCTTCAACCAGATAACTTCTGGATCAGATCCTCTGTTGTCCTCTGCCAGCATCACCCATGGACTTAACGGTTGGGATGATGACAAATATAGAGCAACGCATCAGCCTCAAAAATGCCAACAATGCTTAGAAAACTTTTTAAGATGCTAAAGCAACCATTCAGCTATTTGGATAGTTGAAGAATCAGTGTAAATTTTCTTCCTTATTTGCTATGTTTTATAGCAACAACATTGATTTAGAAAAATCACACCATGCTAGATATAAACATTGGTATTTTTATTATGACTCAGATCAAAATAACTTTCAGCTGTGGCTCCAAAATGGGCAGCCATGAATATTTCTTAGCACGAAGGAGAAGACAAAATGGCTCTGTTTACTTTTAGGATCATGTGACCAGAAATTTAGAGGAATGTTGACATTATAAAAAAGGAAAATCACAATTTCCAGTTATCTATCTCCATTTAGTGTGCAGCACATGTACCCATTCTTCTTCCTTTCATCTTATCAAGTAAGTTCTAGCACAGTATCATTTTCCCTGGGCTGTTGTTTGGGGGATGATTTTACAAAGGCATATTGGCAACTACATCATTTTCACATATAAAAAATGTTTGGGGCAATTTGTATAATTTTATTTGTGGTAAGTGACTTGGTTTAAAATAACTCACCAGCATTGCCTGACATTTGCCTAAGCCTGATTGGGGGGGGGACTACCACCTGCAGTAGATGACAGACAGACAGACAGATACTATAGACAGAAGATAGTGTTCAAGACTCATCCCTCCCCTACAATGCGTATGAAAGCCGGCTGGGTGACTTTGGGCCAATCATTCTCTCTCAGCCCAACTTACTTCACAGGGTTGTTGCTGTGAGGAATATAGGAGGAGGAAAGAATATTATGTACGTTCACTGCCTTGAGTTACTTATAAAAATAATAAAGATGGAATAAAAATCTAATAAAAAAAATACGTGGTTAGCACCCAATTATGTGCTTACACACTAGTTAATGGGAGGTGCAGTGGAAAGCTTGACCTGGTGACTAGAAGCTGTTTGGGCTGGGGCATGAAGAAACACATTCAGATTCAACCAAGCACAATAGAGCTGCTATTAATTCTAAATCCTGCCACATCTGGAGCAGCACCAGCTTTGTCTCTGGATAAGCTTCTCCTCTCTCTCAAAGACCCAACTGGCCATCTGAGGAGTTTCTTGTTGCAGCAGCAGATAAAAGCCATACTTAGGAGAGCCTTGGTCCGACTGGCTGCTGCACCAATGGCAGCTATTGGTAGAACAGCATGCTCTGAAGACCATCAAACAGGCTCCCTGTCATCTCCTGCCGAGGTTACTGTAATTTGCCTCACATGGGGCTTCCCTTGGAGGTCATCTGGAAATTTCAGCAGAAGAAAAATGCAGCTGCTTATGCACCCACTATATCGTATCTCACTGCATTGGATAGTACTGCAGAGTGTTTCCAATACGTGTCAGTGCAATTTTAGATGTTGGTTGTTGCTTATAAAGCTGGTTATCTCCAAGTGCCTGATCAAAGTCTCCACCTATTAGACTGTAAAGAAGGAGGAGGAGACAATTAAGCTTTCTGCTTCTGAGCAGGCCAAGTATAGACTTGTCCTGCCACCTTTCCATAAAAGCCCACTTGGATTTTTGTGACACGACCTGGTTGATCATCACTCCTTACACCTAACCATGGAATCAGAGGTTAGAGGGCAAGTTTCAGAATCAAAAGTATATCCAGCAGGAGTCCAAAAAGTCAAGATGGTAGCCATGCCCTGCAATACAAATTGGCCATTTGCTTAGGTCCATCATCAATGTGATGCATGTAGAAAAGGGGCAGAGCTTTGATTGCATGGTTGCAGACAACCTCAGGATTTCTCTACCTGATATGATGCTATGGCAGTAGGTATGTGAAATGTAGTTCTCCAAGGGCTACTGACTTTAGGAAGCTTTTGGATATTTTGAGCACTTATAGTATCTACAAATCAGAGATAGCAGTGAAATTTCTAGGCAAGAAAAAAAGGAATACTGGAATTCTGAGGGAGAATGGACCCAGAAGGTAAAGAAGGAGAATAAATTGACATACGGATAGTCCTCAACATACAACCATCATGAAGACTGCCCATTACAATCATATATCATAACAGTTGTAAAATGGGTTATTTGTGTGAATGACCTGATTTTATGACCTTTTTGGGGCACTCTTTAAGCAAACAATACAGTCATAAAGTAGCTACAGCAGTTGTTAAGCAAACTATGCAGTTGTTAAGTGAAGCAATGGTTCACTATAGGCATTGTTTTGCCAAAAACTGGAAGTGTCAGTTTTCAGCAAAACCAACCTAGAATGCAGTCACGTGACCATGGGACACTGCAAACAGCCATAAATGCAGCTTTGTTGCCAAGCTCATGCAGTTTGGTCATAATGACGTGGAGGAGGCCCAACTGTCTGAACTTTGATTCTGGGTCATAAGTCCCTTTTTTCAGGTCAGTTGTAACTTCAAATGGTCACTAAGCAACCAGTCATAATTCGAGGACTGCCTGTATTTGACAATGATTAAAATCTGAATAGAATAAATGTCAGACTTACAATAGGTTGTACTTTACAAAATACTTTAGAAAGTCACGACTAAGTCACGAACAAATAAAGGTTGACATGCTCTCAGCATTGCGAAACTTCCATGGATTTCCACTTGATTAGTTCCTGGATCTGGTTAAAATCAGTTTTAATTTAAAATCTTATCCAATTTTAATGGATAGTCATGCTGAGTAAAACTTTTCAGCTGCCTGTTCAATGGGAACCGTATTCCAAAGGCATGATCGAAACCAACTCTCTTAAATATTTATGTTATCTCAAACACTTGACTTATTGACTTCTTTCATGTAGTTAAATGAGAGGATCCCAAGGGCTCATACAGATTGGACAGGCATTAAGTGCAATAAATCAACTTGAATTGCATGCAGCCAAAGAAAGAATGAAAGATAATATCAACCATCAGTGAACTTAATGGGCACTAAAGATCATCTTATTATTTAAACTTGAGTGAGGCAACATGTAATTTGAGGCTCTCTCTTTTAGTCGTACAAAACAAGCACTTTGCATGGGACTATGGTTATTAATTTGAGATATTAATTGCATGCTGCAAAACTGTCAATTTGGTCAGAAACAATGGAACAACTGTTACAGATAAATAAACTTAGAAATCCATTGGCAGCTGCCACAATATTCAAGAACTCTTGAATGTATCTCCTTTCAGAACCACAGACAGGGATTAAGTAATATGCTATTTACTTAACTAATTGTTAATGTAAACAGTTTACAGTTTCTTAAAGGAAGCAGTAAACAAAATGCTTAGTCCTCATTTTGCCATCTGGTTTACAAATGCTCTTGATGCATAAAATCAAACTATTTTAGTCATGACATACCATATGCATTTTAAAAGCCCCCTCCCCTAAATGTCCATGGCAGAAGTTTGTGTGTATCTTGCTTATTTTTATATGATTTTTTTAAGGTGAGAGCAGAAACTGGCCACAGATAGTACCACTAAATTCTTTAAACACACACACACACTGCACGTATCATGACTGCCTTACATCATATCCCTATAAAAGTGTTTTTCAGATTTGGCGACTTTAAGATGTGTGGATTTCAACTCCCAAAATTGCCCAGCCAGGGAGTTGAGTTTTATTTTAATGTGTTTATTATTTTTTATTTTTAAATGTTTTTAATGAAATGTTTT
This sequence comes from Acrochordus granulatus, assembly GCA_032468055.1. Taxonomy (NCBI): domain Eukaryota; kingdom Metazoa; phylum Chordata; class Lepidosauria; order Squamata; family Acrochordidae; genus Acrochordus; species Acrochordus granulatus. The sequence continues at coordinate 38,894 of JANHZU010001416.1, read as the reverse complement.
TAGTATTGTTAGCCACCGAGAGTCTCCAGATTTCAGCGGCATATAAATTAGATAAATAAATAAATACCACACATCTTAAAAGTGGCCAAGTTTAAAAACATTGCTCTAAATCTTAGCCCACAAAGGAGGAAGATGGTCTTGGGGGAGAGGGGTTATGAAAGGGGAAATGGAGTTTCAGTCTTAAACTCATACTTAAAATTGATTGTTTTATGGGTCAAATTTTGAGGACTTCTCCGAAAAAGGCCTGCCATCTTGGTGGTGTTTTGCCACTGGGTCTGGCAAGCAGCCAAATGAATTCATTCTCACTTCACCACCAAGTCCAGTGTTAATCACTGTGACACAGTGACAGTTTGCAAGATGGAAAGAGCCTTTATAAATGAGCTCTATATTTACAAAAGCTTGTGGCAGGGCTGTTTGACAAGGACGGAGCTTCAGAGGGTGAGAGATATTATTTGGGCTCACAGACAACATACAACTCAGCCCTTTTGAAGCCCAATAGCCTCCTGAAAACCTCCAGAGTGAGTGAAAGAGATTAGACCAATGTTTTTCAAACTTGGCAATTTTAAGATGCGTGGACTTCAACTGTTGAGTTGAGGCCCACATATCTTTTCAACTGTTGAGATGAAGCCCACATATCTTTTCAACTGTTGAGTTGAAGCCCACATATCTTTTCAACGGTTGAGTTGAAGCCCACATATCTTTTCAACGGTTGAGTTGAAGCCCACATATCTTTTCAACGGTTGAGTTGAAATCCACATATCTTAAAATTCCCAAGTGTGAAAAACACTAGTTTAGGCCTTTCTTGTGTATGTGTGTGTCAAGCTTGTGTTTAAGAGGTGCCTTAAATATTGCAGGAACATTAATCCCTTAAAATCCCAAAGCTGATCCAATTTTCTCAGAAGGATTTAGGAGGCAAATATGGTGCCTAATGCTTCCGCAGAACCATTCCACAAGCCTCCCAAACACAAGAATTTTCCAGCCCCACATTTGGTGTTTATTTTCCTCTTCTACTTGCCTTTCCATCTGTTTGGAAAAAAAACAAACAAGCCCTGCCGCTTTCTTTTTGCTATAGAGCCGCTGCTAATGAAAAAAAAAACCCTATGGCTTACTTTTGACCATTACCAAAAAAAGAGAGAGCAAAATAAATGAAATGTAAAAATAATAAAACTTTATGAAATCATTAAGGAATAAAAAAAGAAATAAAGGGGAAATGGACATGTCGACCTTACAAAAGTTTTGGGTCCTGGTTTAGCCCATGCTCAGACCACGAATCCACATTAAAGTTTCTTGATGGAAAGTTTGTCAAGTCTGTGCTCGGATCAATCCAGCAAAGAAAGCCCATCACTTCCTTCAGTAATTGTGTCCACTGCTGAACTATACTTATTGTAGGATTTTTTTTAACATTTGTTCCAAATTGCCTTTCTTGAGCCTAAGACCTATTCTCTGGATTGATAAAAAAGATTCCATTTTTTATGAGCAGGTAGCAGCAGTGGCCAGGAATAGGCCATCAAGAGAGCCAATTATGCCATTTCTTGGATCCAAAGGCCCTTTAGACAGTCATGCCCTAGTCACCTCATAGCTTAACTGTTACAAAGCACTCTGTGAGGAGCTACCCTTGAAGACCACTCAGAAGCTTCACCTGATACAAAATGCTATGTGATGGACAGTTATGGGTATGTCTTAGTGTGCCTATGTAGCACCCATGCTTCACAAGCTGTACAGGTAGTGCTCAACTTACAATCATTTGTTTAGTAATCATTCAATCTTACAACAGCACTGAAAAAAGTGACTTACAACCAGTCCCCGCATTTACAACCATCACAGCATCCCCATGGTCACATGAGCAAAATTCAAGTGCTTGGCAACCAGTCAGTATTTATGACAGTTGTAGCATGCTGGGGTCATTTAATTGCCATTTTCAACCTTCCTAGTTAGCTTCCAATAAGCAAAATCACTAGGGGAAGCCAAATTTGCTCAAAGACCACATGATTCATTGAACAACCATGACAAAAAGATCGTAAAATTGGGCATGACTCCTTAATAACACCATGCCTAGAAATGGAAATTCTGGTCTCAATTGTGGTCATAAATCGAGGACTGGTTGTATGCTTCTGGGAGCTGTTCAAGATGCTGGTTATGATTTTCAAAACCCTACATGGCATAGGGCCCAATTATTTGAGGGGCTATGGATTCCCATTACTTTGAGCTGAAAGGGTTGCCATACTCGGGATTCCTTTGATTAAACATATCATCTATTAAGACCAATACACAATATAGTGACAATATTACTTCTAATAATTTGAAAAGTTGGGCTTTAAAAAATAAAGTAACCTGTCAGAATGCAATAGATAACCACTTCCATATTGCTGCCAGAAACTTGCATGGATGTAATTAAGAAGTCACCAAGACTACACCTTGACTCAAAGGAGATTCCATACTTGCATGTTTATCTTTTTTTATTATTTCTGCTGTATTACATAGTTTCCATTTCCTTAATAATCCTCCATAATAATTGCCCTACCTTTGATTTATTTGAACCCATTCCAATTCTCTTAATTTTTCTTCAAAAGCCATTCCTATAAGCTGTGCTAAATGTTTTCCAAATTCATTTCTTCACTGCCATTGCTTGCAGTCAAAATCCAGCCCCAACTCATTGCTTCTACAACTATTCACTTTCTCCATTGATGGTGATTGATTTATTGCCTTTCCCTTTGAACCAGAATAACAATCTTCTGTTATAAACATGACTAAGAAATGCTGCTAGAATGTAGATTGTACATTCCTAGAAAACAATGTATTGTAGAAAACAAAGCTATTTTAATTTCTGTTTTAGTCATTCCTTGTGGCTTTCCAGATTTGACTTAAGAATGCCTATAGAGTACATGAGGATGGGTGGGGAAAAGATGCTGCTGAAAAGGTCATACACAAATCCCTGGAATTAACTATCATTTCTTTAGCATGAAAAAAGTATTCTTTTCATGGAGGCTGCTGACATCTAAACTGCTTCTGGCATACCATGAAGTGAGAGGTGAAACAGCAGAAAAAAAACATATGTAAAACTAACCTTGACCATAAATGCAGATAGAATGTCTTTTTGCAAGGAGATGGATGGTTGGAGAAAAATAGCCATCAGAATAATTGAAGTATCGATGAGACATGTAAAAATATCCACTAAAGATGTAAACAAGAAAATAAGGTCACTGCCAGCCTTATCATCAAGCCAGGCAGGCAGATGTTGAAGGAGATAGCTATATGCCATGTAGTCTACCCAACTCCTTTAAGCTAGCTTGCTGCCTTCAAATTGCCATATTGTCAGAGCTGTTGCAGTGAAAAAGGATGCAGCAAAATATCCTGAGCCAGCCCAATCCTAGAAATGTCTCCACTGGTGGGCTCGCACAACATGGTTGATGCAGTCAATCCCTTTCTTAGCCATAATACCTAGTCAGTTGTTGGCCACTTTTTCAGTCTTCTAGCTGCTACACAGGAGGCTGGGGGGATGTCATTACATGTTTTGTTTTTAGCAAAAGGGGAAAAAATGAAAAACCCATTGTGGCATAATCTGGGATCAGCACTTTCAGTAATAGAATCAGGCGACCTCATCCATCTCTAATATTTTTCTTCCCCTTTCCCACCCCTGAACGGCTGTGATGAACAAAAATGAGAAAAGCAGACAGAGATGGAGTGATTATGATGTTAGCTACTTGAGTAATGAAAAATCTGAAAGCAAACAACCAAACTCAGAGAGTACCAAGGGATCCACAGTTCAACCCTGAGTTGCTGATCTTCTTTTCTATAGAGTTCCCAGAAGAGCCCCATTTTTGTGGGGTCTCTGTGGGACTTCATCTGTGTCTTAAAACCCAGAACTGATGGTTAACTCTACAGTAAATAGTTCATACAACACAACTGAATGAGAGATGCTTTCAGTTGAATTGTACAGCTTATATGTTATATTAAAGATGGAAAAAAATCTGAATTGATTTATCTTGGTCTGATTCTTTTACATCTCAAAAACCTGGCATTATAACAGGGTGTGTAGACTTTTTATATCCACTGGAATTCCCTTAGGACAGACTTTTCAACTATGTTCTGGGGCAAATCCTGAAACTGGCAATGGCCACCCTGGATGGGGAAAGTAAATCACCCCCCATCCAGGACTTGAAAATTCTCCATCCATGTATTGCCTCTAGGAACTACTTGCTGCTCAAATATAACTATTGTAAATACTACCATCGTCCACTCCCTGAGCAAAAAAAAAAGGCACTGATTAGGCTACACGCTGATATAACAAGGTTATTTTTAATCTTTGTTATAGAATGACTCTTGGTTGATCTTTTCCTATATGCAGAGATGTACTCAAAATTTTGAATGCAGGTTTCATAGACTTCCCAAAGTATTTATGGAATTGCAGATTTTACATTGAATGTCTCAAAAGACATTTGCCAAGGCAAGCGGGTTCAGGGGTGTACATCAATTTCCTCCTGTGTATTAAAGATTTTTAAGAATGAGATTTGATTAAAACAATTTTATATTTGTTTGTTCTTCATCTTGCAAGCTTGCCAATAGTTACTTTCTATTCCCAAGACCTGTTATTTTTAAGACATGCCTTGAGGCCCGCTACCCAGAGGAAGATCAGGCACGTGAATGTACAAAGTTGTACCAGAGAAATGTTTTTGACTGCTGAATGATAAATGGATTTTAGCAATAGTAAGGCCAAATTGAATTCATGAAACCCTATGCTACCAAAAGTTGGGAAATTTTCTCAGAAATGATCCCTCAGGGAGGATTCTAAAACAGCATTGCATGCCACCTGACCTTATGGAGTTTTGTCCAATTTTTCTGTTCAGAGCAGGAGAAGGGATTTGATACTGAAGGGATGTCAGGTTTCATCCCTTGCTCTGCATCACTTTCCTTTGTCACATTATTTTCGATGCTTCTACAATTTGCCCAAAATTTGTTCACTAAATCATCTCTGCTTTTACTTCATCTGTAAGATTATTCCTCCAAATCTCAGCATCTGCTATGTATCAGCAACACACGTAAATGGGGGAAAGGGGTTCAGTCATGAAGTCAAATCTGCCATCTTGAGTTTTTTCATCGACCCTTCATGTGGTCAGACTCTGCTGACCACAATGTACTGTG
>JANHZU010001416.1:0-13615 GCA_032468055.1 Acrochordus granulatus | reverse complement strand
TTGTGTGGTGTCCAGAATCCTTGGGGCCTGGGGTGGGTTATAAATGCTGTTAAATAAATAAATAACTGAAGGAGAACTTCTGGATCATCTATAGTGACAACAATTCAGTGCTGCAAAACTGTCTACACATAGCTGAAAAGTCCTACTCTAGAAAAGAGTTGGACTTTAACTATCAAAATAGTTCTTCCAATGTTCAACCAAATCTTTTATTCTGTAATTTAGTTCTTATCTAGTCTAATCAAATTTATTTGAACATTGCAAGAGGATCATAAGATCCTTTTTTCAAATCGGGTAATTGTTAACTATAACTGTATTTATGTTAATAGATGTGTCTCTGCTGATTTCCATTGTGCCGCTTTTGATCAAATTCATGTCTAATTCCATCTGAATGGTTAGTATCCCTCCTAATTTTAGGATTAAAATTAATTTTTTACCCAAAAATTCACCACTGTAATTTAGCAAGTGGTCATCAAATCATGATAGTGCCATTTTTTTGCTTTTTAAAAATTTTTAAAACATTGAAATAGTATGTTATAAGAATTTTTAAAACATTGAAATAGTATGTTAACACTTTATTGACTTAATCCACTCTGACAGCATGAGAGATGAAAGCTTTTTCAGTTGCATTTCTTTCAAAATATCATTTTTAACTGAATCTACCACTGTGGAATAATGTCTGGTTTTACTGGTTTAGATTTTGATTGATCAGTTTTGCTGAAGTGTCATAAAAGCAGTTAGACTAAACCTACCGCACACCTTACCACCTGTCCTACATAGTTCTATCCAGGAAGGAATTCAGTTGTAGGCTTTGATTAGAAATCTTGTTCCAGAAAGGTACCTATCTCCCCTTTTTAGTCTGTGAATTGTGAATTTAAATATCACAATTAAAATGCAACAGTCAACTATGTTCTAACATTTTCCTCAGGCTTTGGAGCCAAGATGAAGGGAGTCCCATCCAAAGATAAGTAATAACTGCAAGTCCTCATCACCTATTCATGGTTGTTTTCATTTTAATTGAATTGTCTGGGGGTTTGTTTATTTACTTATCTGATTCTTGTTAGTCACATCAGAACCCAGAGTCACAGGGTTCAAACTGGATAGCTGCAATCATTTCTTAAATAAATAATAAAATACACAACATCCTCGCCTCTGAACTGAGTGATATTAATCATATTTCAGCACAAACTACAGTAACTCAGTTATTGGATCTGCTGTGTGGTTGTTCAAGAATTGGTTTTCATGTTACATTATTACAGAGTAGATGTTCTATGATGCTCCCTCCCTGGGTGCCCACCAAGTTCTATTCCCCACCTAGTCATTTTAATTTTTAAAAAATGGAAATATAATAGGCTACAAAGCGGGCAAAGCAACAAAAACAGCCACTAGCATAATTCTTATAGAGCTCAATAGAACAAGGGCTCATGGCTTCAATGAAGAGTCAACTAAATTCATACTCCAGATCAAAGCAGCACTTCTCTTGGGAGCACCAAATTAGAATGAATGCATATAAGGCCTTGTCTACTTGGGTTAACAAACCTAATCTGTTTTGGTGCATGAAACGTTTGATTTTCCAAATGGACATAGCATTTCAATTCAGAGCACCCAGAAATCAGCAGTTCTCAACGTTGGCAAATTTTAAGATGTGTGGACTTCAATTCCCAGAATTGCCCAACTAGATAAACACCATATCTTGAGGTGAAAAAGAGTTCTTTGTATAGCCCTAATCTTTATTTCCAAGACTGAGTCAATGCCCCAAGTATCCCATGAGAAGACCTTCATATAAAATAATCCAGTAGCCTATTTCAACAATTCCTCCATGTGCAGGAAAAAAGGTAGGTGATCCTTGACTGCCATAAGTGGTGAAGAGGTATGGAGTAGCCTCAGTAGGTTGCTTAAAGGATACTTGGGACTGTAATGCTGACCATGGCAGCCATTTGGTGAGAAAGTTTAGAACAGGCTTTGAGAATTCCAGAAGTTTCCACCAGTCCAAAAAGATTGGAGAACCACTGTTCAAAGCCACAGAGTTGCTCTGAATGAGATACTTTCTCTCAAGAGATCCACCTCATATCATCTCCGAGAAAGAAATGAAACACCTAATATATGTGTGGTTGAATTTAACTGATTGGCTATGGACCATCAGGTCATTGACAATTCTTAATGACCACATGGATAGATTTTCTCCATGATGATCCAACCTGTTCTTTCAGGTCTTTCAACAGTGTACCCATCAGCACTGTAACTGAGTTCATCCACCTTGCTGCCAGTCATCCTCTTCCACCTCTCCCAGAATTAGAGCCTTTTCCAGAGAGTCAGGACTTTGCATAACGTGTAGCATAATTTGAGCTGGTTATTTGTGCTACTGAGGGTTGATGTGTTTATTTTCTTGGCTGGCTCCAGTATTCTCAGGAGACTTCGCCCACACTAAAAGTTGAAAATGTGTCTAAATCAATTTTACCATGTTATCACCTGAAAACTCCTCGTGATGAAAATTTTGTTCTTTCCCAGCATGAGAATAATTTATTTCCTCTAGAACTTTTTGAAATTGTACTTTATTGCGGTGTGTGTCTGCTGTCCTTCAAAAGTCTGTGGTTTTAATGTCTTTTGAAAGCATTCTTGCCTAACGTCTAGAATATAAATGATTAAAATTAAAATAACAAAGCATTCAGCCTCTTTTAAAAATCAGGACTAGGTTATTTTTAGGTATTTTACCTTATTTTTAGGTAGTCTGAGATGGTTGTTTTAAGTGACAAATGAAACATAGTGGAACTGAGAAGAGCAGAATTCTGTATTCTTTCAGGTTTGGTGCAGGATATTTCTCCATCTTCACTGTTCCAGGAGAATTTAAGGTCTTGTTCGATAAGATTCTGCTCCTGGAATAGAAAGACAAGGAGAAACTAGCCCTTCACATCAACTGACAAAAAGTTTGGGCCAGCTCTGTTTAATACTATTTAAATGGTTAAGGCATCAGCTACAAACTATGAGATTGTGACTTCTCGTCCCACCTTAGGCGCAAAGCCAGCTGGGTGATCTTGAGCCAGTCATTCTCTCTCAGCTCTAAGAAGAAAGCAGTGGCAAGCCACTTCTTAAAAACCTTGTCAAGAAAACTGCAGGGACTTGTTCGGACATTCTCCAGGTTAAAAGAAAATTGACTGGTGGAAAAAAAAATTCTGTGGTTATCTCAGCGAGTGAAAATTAGAACAACCCCATAACCACAAGAGGTCATCCTTAGACAAGAAAAAAATACTGTTGACTACACAAATGCACACCACGTGTAAGTTAGAGTGATTCCAGACAATATTGCATTTGTTACGAAATCTCGCTGTCTCACATGGAGTTTCATGGGGAGTTCTAATGATATCATATCCCAGGTTTGGAAAACAATCTTATAATATTCCAAATTGTTTCCCCATTTCTGTTTCCGTCTTTGTGTTCAACACAGAAATGAAAAATGAATTAGCTTTTAGAGCTAGAAGCTCTCCCTTTCGTTGTACCCAGAATTGCTTCCATTTAATCACATCTCTTGAACACTTACATTGCATCAATCACTAGATTATGATCACCATAAGTGAAAGAGAAAACCACAATTCTTTTAGAAAATACTTATTCCAAATGAAGCTAATTTCTTATTCCTACAACTCTTGGAAGGCAAAATTGCCTGGATTTTTATTTTGCCTTTATCACAACAAGTAAAATTCACTACATAATCTTTTAAAATATAAAAAGAATTTGTCAGAGTACATAATACCCAATGCACAAATTGAGAGTCGCCCCAAATTCAGTTAAATTTAATGTGGTGATCCCGGATTAAACACATTCGAGTAATTTTCATTAACCTTGTTAAAATTATGTTACAGATTCTCCACCTATCATTAAATAATCCTCAAAAAAGCCATAGTTGCCTGATTTTCTATATATTCAAGATGCAGTATATCATTTTATTCTGATAGAATAGGCCAGACTTGAACAGGCAAAAAATAAATAAATACTAGATAGCAATAGAAAATCACTTCCATACAGTTGCTTGAGCAATATTCAGTATAGCACAAAGAGTTGAGCTCAATTCAGAGGAGACTTTCATTTTTTTATGAGCCATGTGACCTTATATTTCCATTGATTGCATGACCCATGCCAGTTTTTCTAACTGAACCATACCAACACAGATATTCCAGCAACCAATGTATGGACCTCCTTCAGACGAGTCAGTGAACATAGAAAAGGATTTCTACTATTACAGCTCATAATTCTCAGAGACTGTCTGGACGAGTCCCTTGCAGTTTTCTTGGCAATCTTTTTCAGAAATGTTTTCAAGTGTTTCAGAAGTTTTCCTAAGGCGAAGAGAAAGTCCCTGGCCCAAGGTCACCCAACAAGCTTTTTGCCTATGGCAGAATTAGAACTCAGAGTCTCCCAGTTTCTTGCCTGAAGCCTTAACCACATTAAACTGGCTCTCAGGTTTTTTTTTTCTTCCATTCAGTCATGTCTAATTCTTGGAGATTGCCTGAACAAGTTTTTCCAATTTTCTTGCAAAGGTTTTTCAGAAGTGGTTTGCCATTGCCTCTTTCCTAGAGCTGAGAGAATGTGATTGGCCCTGTTCTCTTTCTTATCAAACCCGGACCAGAACTCATGATCTCTCCGTTTCAGACCCAATGCCTTAAGCATTATCCCAGCCTGGCTCTCCAATTCCCCATTTTATGTGATGTCAAAATAGCTAGGTTTGGCAGAAAAAGTGATGGCATATCCTGCCTCCCTCCCAGAACACTGATAAGAACCCGACAGTCTTCTTTGAATGGTTTTGCATTTGTTCTACCCCTTGGAGGCCAAGAATAAGTTATCAATTCAAGCAAGGAGCATGCATGTGGGGAACGATAGAATGAATGGAATGTATTTGCTGAGTTATAAATATTAAGTCATTCCAAAATCAATCCCTGTCCCTTGGGTTGCAAGCATAATTCATAACAGAAAAGTGCTCGTAATCCAATATGCTCATATAGCAAAGCAAATACATACATATTATTGTATTGTAATGTATTGTGAACACACGTGGTCACAATACATACACCTAAACATATAATAGTATAAGTACACATAATCGCATAAACAGTACGCTCGCGCAGATGCTGCTTATACGAGAGAAGAAATCTCAGTTGTGAGATCATCGCATGATGCTCATCTTGCAAGATATCGCTCGTTAACCAAGTTAAATTTCATTAAAATTTTTTGCTCATCTCACAAAGCACTCGCAAAGCACGTTACTCGCAATGCAGGGTTCCACTGTGTACAGTATAATAATTTAGGCCTTTGAGGTATGATTAATAATTGTTCCTGAATCATAGAAAATACCTGCCAGCAGGGTAAGAGTGTATTCACATTTGGAAGTATTTAATTAAGTTATAGATTTCACCTAGACTTGATTTAGCACAACAAACCATCCTGAAATCATCGACCTCTAAATGTATTGGGGCTATACTAAATGTGGAATTGCAATATCCAGAATTGTCAAGCAGCATTCTGCAGTTTTAAGGGATTTAAAAAAACAAACATGTAATAGAGGGTAGGATGCTAGTCTACTTTTTCAAATGACAGAGAACTGGATACTAAAGTTGACCCATTATGACCCAAATTCTCTTTCGAGGAGCAATCTCATTCCTTGTAGATGTTCTCTCACTCCTTAGTAGTTGTCTGAAAGTCCAGCCGCATAGGTCTAACTATAGATAAAACAGAATGCCCCAAAAGTTTAGAAGAAGTATTCCATGACATCTAAGACACATTACTCTGTGTCCTCAGAGAAGAACCTCACACTGATGTGAGGTAAGTTCATACAACACAGTCAACTAGGCTAAAATGGGAATAGACAGTTAACAATGCAGCATATTGTGGGAAGCATGTTATAGGAGAGCTTTAATGGCTTTCAGAGGCACAGCCCCATAGATCACCAGATGGGAGACCTTGTTCATTATTTGGGCTATAGGAAACAGGTGGGACTGTTGTGGTTGTACCAGCCTCCCTGGTGCATAGCAACCTCCCTGCCTCAGCTCTTTGACACCATTTCTTGGCAGTAGAGTTCCACAGACTTATGGTCTTGGAAGACTTCAATCTGCTTTCTCTGTGATCGGGTTTTGAGAAGCTCAGGGGTTCATGGCTACCATGAAGATGGACCTATCCCAGGTCAACTAGAGCCTCACATGGGAGAGTAGTCACACATTGGATCTAGTGATCCTGTCAAAGCAGTGGCTTTGTGATCTAAAATGGGAAACCTCTTGGTCTCCCTTGTCATGGTTGAATCATGGGATTCTCTAGTTCCATTATTCACTCCAAGGAGGCATGGGTACATCGGTCCACTTCCCATGGCTGGTGGACTTGGCTGGATTTTAAAGGGAAGTAGGGGGTTTTCATGCTGCTCTGCTGCATGGTCCATCTGAATGGGATTAGTCCCTCAAAACCTGTGGATTGCAGGGACTGATGAGATTGAGTTGGGCCCATTGCTATTAATTTTGCTGCTCTCTCTTATTCTTGTGTTTAATTTTTTAAATAATATTTGTCTTTATACAGTATTTTAAATGTTTAGAGTTGTATATGGGTGCCACCCAGTGTCACTTTCGGTGAGATGGGTGGCCATATAAATTTTGATATATAGATATTTAAAGCCAGCTATTGTCTTTGTTGTATGAACCAAGCCATCACATTAAGAAAGAATTATTTATTTATTTGGCACAGCAATTGAGACAAACACAGCAATGGGGTTTTGTTAACATGAGTTGGAGGTTTAATGTGTCTTAGGTGATATCAGTCATTGTAAGGTGACTGTTAACACCTGTCTGCTTCGAAGTGTGCCATGGCCACTTACACTGCTGTCTTGTTCTGGGATTCAAGATGCACAACATTTGGAGTAAGATAGGTTGAAGGAATATGAGAGGCTTATGTACCTTCCAGCTTCTAAGAAACTGCCAAATCAAGCAGGAGACAAACCCCAAAGCAAGTGTTCTATCACACAGCTGTCATGGCAGAGATCAAAACAATGTTTTATTAAATTTGACATGTTCTTCTAATTGCAGGTCACAAAAAGCTGCATTAAGAAACATTTTTTCTTAATGTTGTTAGAGCTACAAAACCTAGTACATGTGTATCACCGAACATTTGGTTGCTCAGAAGGCAGGGACACTATTGTAGAAAGCTGACTGTAAAATGGTCAGAAGTCCTGAATAGATAACAGCTGCCAAAAAATAATACAGGTAGTCCTCCACTTATAACCATTCATTTAGCGACTGTTTTAATTTACAACAGCACTGAAAAAAGTGATTTATGACCAATCCTTACACTTAAAACCATTTTGATGGTCGTATGATGAAAATTCAGGTGTTTGGCCATCAGTATTTACAATGACTGCGGCATCCTGGAATCAGGTGATCGCCATTTGCGACCTTTCCAGCCAGCTTCTGGCAAGCAAAGTCAATGAGGGAAGCCGGATTCATTTAATGACTGCATGTTTCACTTAACAACCTGTGGAAGAAAAGGCCATCAAATTGGGCAAGACTCACTCAACACCCACCTTGCTCAGCAAGGGAAATTCTGGCCCTAGGTTGTGGACATAAGCCAAGGACTACCTGTAGAGAGAAAAGCCTCCCCGCCACCCAGCCTAGAAGATAAAACAGTCTAAGCTGACACATCGTGTACTATATTACATAGCTATTTATTTTAAAGGACCGGATGACATTTTCAATCCAACACAAGATGAAACCAGAGAATTTGGGGAATGAATCAGATTGGGAGAGGGAACCCATCTTTAAAAAGATAATTCTCTGTTGTTCTTTCAAATGCTGTTATTGTAATACACGGCTGCACACTTCAGGATGATGAATGGAGGCCGGCATACAGAGAGGTTGCAGTTACAGGAAATGACACCACAGAATCATGTACCGTGCAAAGGTTGCCGTGAGAGCGTCCACTCTTACGAGTCTGAAAAATAACCGTCAAGCAGACAATTCACCGCATTATTTTATTACGTGTCCCATTACTTCTACCAGGGAGAAGACAAATGAGAAAATATGCCAGAGTAGAATTCTTACATGAAACCCAACAGACCTAGAATTTATGTTTAACCTCAGTGCAGACTTCAGCCCTGGTATACAAGTCTTATTCTCACTTCCAAAAATGTGAAGGAGTTGATGGTTTTTCATCTGTACCTTCTGTACTTGGTTCTCTTTTTCCCCCTCCCCCTCTTGTTTCTGCTCTCTGTGTTTGATCGTCAGAGGACATGCCTGTACTCAGAGTGCCCCAAAATCTCAATCTCAGTAAGAAGTAATGCACATACTTCTAACCACCTCATTTGTGGAAAATATGTGCAGGTTCCCATCTTGGCATGGAAAGTACATCTTTCAAGAGCAGCGGTTTGGGTTCAGTAGCTAAGCACAACCGGTAAGGAAGGCCTTAGCTGAAAGACCAGGAAGAAAGACCAAGACTGGAGCTGGAATGGGAAGTCAAAAGAGTTCCCAGAAGAAGACAATGTAAGCCAGTTGCGTACGGGTGTCGTCAGCCAGAATACGTCTTTCCACACAGGTACCATGAGTCAAGCTGAACCTGTCCAAAATCTTTAACAACATATTTCAATATATCTAGTCCTGCCGATTCAATGATACTACAAACTCAATGTGGGAGGGATTCAGATTAACCCTCCTTTGCATGAGCGCATGCGCATGCACACGCACACTTACAGTCCAATTCTGCTATTGTTTTACCAGAAGGAAGCCCCAAAACTGATTTCTTGATAAATTCCATGTAGTCTTAACACCTTGAGGTGAAATCTAGAACTTCTAACAAGGCAATGACCTCGTAGTTGTCCTTCCAGATTTCACATCTGCCCACACTTTGTGTCACTACGTATACAGTATTACCAAGCCTGCAGGCAATTCCCCAAGAGGATTCTGCACCAGCTACCTCCAGGAACACCTCTGGCCTCCACACAGACTCCACGGTGGGCGTTCTTAGAAAACAAATAGGAGGTTACATTGCTTTATCTGGAAGCCTCTGAATTCCACCAGTGAATGAATGAATTCTGGTACGGAAAATAACCATATTCTATTCCAGCTCAAAAACTGCAGCTCCTTAATGTCATATCCAGCCCTGTATCTAATCTACTGGTTTGCACTTCGCATCAGATGGCAAGAGAGGTGGCAAACGATGACAAGGACGTGGCTCTGTCACCGTTTGTGTCAAATGTCAGGATGCCACTCTGTATGGAATCACTTGCTTAAGATAGTCGGTTTTAAAGATGAGGGGAAAGATTTCTGCTGCCAGTCGTGTCCGACTCTAGGGGGCAGTGCTCATCTCCATTTCACAGCCAAAGAGCCAGCATTGTCTGAATACGTGGTCATGCAGCTGGCATGACTCTACACCAAGGCACACAGAATGGTGTTATCTCTCCCATCGAAGGTGGTACCTATTTGTCAACTTTCATTTTTACATGCTTTCAAATTGCTGAGTTGGCAGGAGCTAGGCAGAAACAGCAGCTCACCCCATTCAACGTGTGAAATGCCAGGCTGGATGACTCATAAACTGGAATTAAGATTGCCAGGAGATATAGCAACCACCTCAGATATGCAAATTATACCACTCGAATGGCAGAAAGTGAAGAGGGTCAGGATGTGTCTGAAGCCAGTGCGTCCAAAGATGCTTCCGTGGTCATGTGGCTGGATGACTACATGCCAAGGTACTTGGAACACTGATAATTTTCCCACCAAGGGTGGTACCTATTTATCTATTTACATTTTTACATGCTTTCAAACTGCTAGGTTGGCAGGAGCTAGACAGACAGCAGGAGCTCACTCAAACTGCCAACCTGCTGACCATCCAGCCGATAAGCCCACTGTCTTAACCACTCAGCCTCACCGCACCCTCTAGGCTGTTATAGAAATTGAATAAATAATAAAGAATTGAATAAATAAATTTTATGATTACATCATCATTTATAATATAGGGATTCGTGGGATTTTAATGGACTGTATGGATCAGCGGTTAGTAACGACGTCATCTTAGTTTATCTAGAGTATAAATAATAAAATTTATGCCATTATTTTGGCACTAATATGTGCACAAGAGGGAAGCCACGAAATTCAAGATGGCAGTCCATCATCCACTCTGATCCAGGACCTGAGGATAGGTGTGGGGGAAAGTAGAACTGAACCACGTGTGAAAAGGGGGATCAGCGTAGAGTCATTCATGACGCATGGCCAAACAAAGGAGGACCATTAGATATGTGAAGGCTCATTCTGTTCAAATCCAGCAATTGGGTTCAAAATTCAAAGCCATCTTGACTTCTTATAATCACAGCATTGGAAGAGATCTTAGAGTTTTTCCAGTCTGATCCAGTGCTGGCTGGGGAATTCTGGCAGTTGAAGTCCACACATGCTAGAGTTGCCAAGGTTGATAAACACTGCTCTAGTCCAACCCACTGCCCAGGGAAGGTATTCTCCGACCAACCCAGACACATGGCTGTCCCACCTTTGACCCCCTCATAACTATGGACACTGCCGTTTGGCATCATCACAGTTTTCCTCAGATGTTACTGGGTGAAAAATAATCTATAGATGCCCTTGAGTTTTAACAGAAGTATAAGCCAGGGGGATTGTGGATTGTTGGAGAGATGATTCTCTAGACACAAACCAGGTTTCATATAAATTCCTTGGTTATTACTTAAGTTCAAAATCACCAATAGTCCACCCATGAGACTTACCCCAGGATTCTCTTCTCTTTTGAAATAATTTCTAAGGGGATTCTCCTTCATCAAACTAAATGAAAAAAGCAGAGGGGCAAGCAGAATTTATCTCCCTGATCCTGATAAGAATATAAGCCAAAATCCTAATCCTGACATTAGCAAATAAAGTACACCTACAGATATTTCCCTTTCTTTTTCCCTGCTGCAAGTCTATTCCTGCCTCCAATCTTTCAAGACAGGTGGAAGAAATGTAATAATTCTATCACTCTCTACCTAGATATAAATATCCATTATAATATTAATGCCTCAGCTATAAACTAGAGTAAACAATGTGATATATTAATGTACTTTATATGCACAAGACTTCTGGCTCATAACATCACCGCCCAATTTCACAAGATTATGTTGGCTCTTCCTGAAAAAAATATAGTTGAAGTCTCACAAGATCATGAAATTATATAAGATTTAAGTATGTTTTTTTCCCCCAAGGACTTGCATATAAACCTTGCAGGATATCTTTCAAGTCTCACCAGATATGTGATGGAATGTAATAAATTCCCAGAAAAGAGGGGGTACATTCCAGAAGAAATCAATCTGGATAGTACATATGAGAGGAAGAGGGTGAAGACAGCCCCTCCCAAACAGTTCATATTGTAAATACAGATAGTAGAGTCTTCATTTTGGCAAGATTTTGCCTATAGGTGTGAAAACAATAAAGAATTCAGCTTGGAAGAATCACCATGTGTCATTCTTGGTTTTGGGCCTATTATCAATCTGGCCAATTCTTCCCAAGAGGGAGGAAAAATTTAAGAGATCTGAGATAAGATCACCAAAATCTTGCAAGTTCTCAAGGAAGAAATATCATGTGGTATTTCCACATCCTGATCTAAGCACCAGTGGATCTTCATAAATTTTTGAGATTTCTGCAGTAGGTAAAGAACAGGGGAATCCCTGCAAATCCAGCAAGTATCTACTCACTTTGCTATGCTAGTACTGAATAAGGTCTGTTCAGAGGCAGTGTTTCCTTTTCTTGCCCCTACTGTATTTCAAAACCGCATCATTTGAAATAGACTCTAAAACCTTTTAGCACCTCTCTCTGCATGAAAGCAAAGAAACCACAAGAAGCCAAGCTCTCCTTTCATCTGTGTTTCTTTTTAGCTGAAACCTAACGTTTCCAAAACACGGTCCATCTGTTTTTAATCTCTTCACCATTCCCATGTTTGCATTTATTTCTACTGTATTTCTCTTACAACTAATAGTTAAAAGACACAAAGAATTAAATATAAACAGTTCCTCTGGAGAATTAAGAAGGTAAATTGTGATGGAACAGATTTCAAAACTTTAGGACTTCCAGTGAACATCGGAAGAGTGTAATTTAATATGAGCTGTTCTTGTAGAACCTTACTTTGGATTTCTCTGTTACTGAATAACTGAATTTATCATGTAAAATCTTATTGTGTGGGAAGTGAGTTGTGATACTTACTATTCAAAATAGCATCTGGGCTCCAAGATAAATTTATCATTTATGTTGTAAAATATTGTAAAATGTAAAGATGCTGTTGAGTTCAGCTATTGGCGTCCACATTCCATGCAGCATCTTTGCCATGTTGTTGTCAGACACAAAGCACCAGGCTCAGGCAGTGCAGTTCAAGTTAACAGATCTATTGTCCATCAAGGTTACAAGAATTTGCCCAGCTGACAGTTGAATACCTGCATTGCTAAGATAAGATTCAATGATCCTCAGGAAGGGTTGGGCTTCTGATGCTTGAGGATGCATGGAGACTCAAGACTGATTCCCCACTTCACCCTTGGCTCCACCCTTCCTCCTCCCATATTTATGGAAGTAATTTGCTATTGAATTTTTCAAGATGATTATAATGATGGTACAGTAATTTCCCAGTCTAATGAACACTGCAGGGATTTCCAGGGTTAACCCTTCTTAGCTTTGACAATGGTGAGGCATGCTACCTGCTACTTGTTGTTCAAAGGCTGCAATGTTCAAAATAGCTTTTCCTGAAATGGGCCACAATATTTGTCATATGAAATACAAGAACTCAGAAGATACCTCGTTCTCTTCCACTGCCACCAAGATCACCACCATCATGGGTATCTGCAGGTTGTGATAAAGTCAAGATTGCAGCCACATTCTGGTTTGTAAACTAGTTAAATGTGGGGTGTGTGAAATAACCATTAAAAAGGCTGGCAGGAGAGACATGCTACGGACCCCGTCAATCAAGGAATTTCAGCTGGTGGGGTCCAGGAGAAGAGCCTCTTCTGCCACGGCTCCCGTCCTGTGGAAGATCTTGCCCCTGAGGTAAGGTCTGCTCCGCCCTCTCAGCCTTCCGAAAGGGCCTGAAACCTGGTTGTGCCAGCTGGTTTGTAGCCCCAATGGGACTTTGTCAGCATGGAGATGGCGGGTGGATTAAGCTAGCTGCACCTTCCCTCATTGTTACCCTGCCCCTCCCATTCTGCCCGGTTAATTTTAAGTGATTTTAAAAACTAATTTTTAATAGTTATATTTTATGGTTTTGTCTTTTATTGTGAGCCGCTGAGAGTTGCTTCTGAATTTGGCGGCCTATAAATTTAATAAATAAAATAAATAACAACCATTTTATTTACTCAAAGAAAGCAAGTTTATTATTTATTTATTTGAATTTATATACCGCCAAAATTTTTGGCAGTTTTAACCTGTATCCAATAAAGATACAGTTTCCAAGTCATAATTCTACTTATTGCCTTTGTCAAAATTCATCTCAAGGTCCTGTAGCGTCTTATCCTACACAAAACAATTTAAGAAGAATTCTTACAAGTTGGAACAGGTTTCAAGAAATAAGAACGATTGGCGGCCTGGAAATGAAATCCCATGGAGGGAAAAAAACCAGAAGGAATTGAGAATGTTTCTCAATATAT
>JANHZU010001412.1:230802-242543 GCA_032468055.1 Acrochordus granulatus | reverse complement strand
CAGAGAATAGCAAGGAGAGATAAGAAGGCCTTCTTAAATGAACAGTGCAAAGAAATAGAGGAAAACAATAGACTGGAAAAGACTAGAGAGCTCTTCAAGAAAATCAGAGATATCCAGGGAACTTTTGGTGAAAAGATAATCATGATAAAGGATAAAAATGGTAAGGACAAAACAGAAGCAAAAGAAATTAAGAAAAAATAGCAAGAATACTACAATATAGAAGACTTATACAAGAAACATCTAAATATCCCTGATAACCATGATGTTGTGGTTGCTGACCTAGAGTCAAACATCCTAAAATATGAGGTCAAGTGGGCCTTAGGAAAAATTACTAACAACAAAGCAAGCATAGGTGATGATATTACAGCTGAATTATTTAAAATCCTAAAAGATGATGCCGTGAAAATGCTGCACTCCATCTGCCAGCAAATTTGGAAAACCCAAAATTGGCCATAGGATTGGAAAAGATCAGTTTACATTCCAATGCCAAAGAAGGGCAGTACAAAAGAATGTCCAAACAACTGTACAATTGCCCTCATTTCACACGCTAGCAAGGTTATGCTCAAAATACTACAAGCTAGGTTTCAGCAGTATGTGAACCGAAAACTATCAGATGTACAAGCAGCATTTTGAAGAGGCAGAGGAACCAGAGGTCAAATTGCCATCATTTGCTGGATCATGGAAAAAGCAAGGGAATTCCAGAAAAACATCTATTTCTGCTTCTTTGTCTACACTAAAAACTTTGATTGTGTGGATCACGAAAAACTGTGGCAGATTCTTAAAGTGATGGGAGTACCAAACCACCTTTCCTGTCTCCTAAGATACTTGTAAGCTAATCAAGAAGCGACAATTAGAACCAGACATAGAACAATGGATTGTTTCAAAATTGGGAAAAGAGTATGACAAAGCTGTATGTTGCCACCCTGCTTATTTAACTTAAATGCAAAGCACATCATGTGAAATGCTGGGCTGGATGAATCACCAGCTGGAATTAAGATTGCTGGGAGAAATATAAAAATAACAGATACGCAGGTTATACCACTTTAATGGCAGAAAGTGAAGAGGAACTAAAGAGCCTCTTGATGAGGGTGAAAGAGGAGAGTGCAAAAGCTGCTTGAAACTCAACATTAAAAAAACTGAGATCATAGCATCCAGTCCCATCATTTCCTGGTAAATAGAAGGGGAAGAAATGGAAGCTGTGATTTATTTCTTGCTGTGATTTTATTTTCTTGGGTTCCAAGATCACTGAAGATGGTGACTACAGCATGAAATTAAAAGATGTTTGCTCTTGGGACAAAAGCTATAGGAAATCTAGATAGCATATTAAAAAGCAGAGACATAACTTTGCTGACAAAGGTCTTATAGTCAAAGCTATGATTTTCCTGGAAGTAAAGTATGGCTGTGGGAGTTGGACCATAAGGAAGGCTGAGAGCTGAAAAATTGATGTCTTCAAATAGTGGTTTTGGAGAAAACTTCTGAGAATCCCTTGGACTGCAAGGAGATCAAACCACTCAAACAAGAAATCAAACTGATTTGTCACTGGAAGGACAGATACTGAAGCTGAAACTCAAATATTTTGGCCATCTAATGCAAAGAGAGGACTCACTGGAAAAGACTATGATGATGGGAAAGATTAAAGGCAGAAGGAGAAGGGGATGGTAGAGGATGAGATGGTTAATGTCATTGATGCAGTTAACATGAATTTGAGCAAACTCAAAGAGACAGAGGACAGGGAGACAGAGGACAGGGAAGCCTGGTATACTACGGTCCATAAAGTTGTGAAAGTCAAACACGATTTAGCAAGTGAACAACAGCACTAGGGACAGCTCCATATAAAATACATATATTACAGAAAACTGCATGTGAAATTCTTATTTTTACACACTATATGTTTGAATAATATAAACCTGACAAAAACTCACATAATTTATTTAAAAATTACAGATATTGAACATTTTCTTCAAAGAGGCAATTTCCCTTCTCAAAAATAACATGAAATCCATATTAGGATTCCTAATCGGATATTAAAATATAAAATTCCACATTAGAATTCCTAATAGTAGGATACTTCCTGCAACATAAAGTATTGTGCAAAGTCTTAGGCCACCATTAGATCCGTTGTTTTAGCAGTGGTATAATGACCATATAATTATGTTTCAGTCTCTTTATTAGAATACAACTAGAAAATGCAGGAAGCTTTTATGCAGTAGTCAAAAGCAGAAAAAACAGTTTACATATGCTAATGAGGCAAATATTCAGTGTGACATCCCTTTACACTTGAGCAACAGCAGGCACCTGGCTCCCGTAAATTTAAATGGAATGAAACCCTAAGTAATGCCATTGCTAACACCTGTATGTGTCCTACTATTTCAAGTCAAAATAATTGCTGTGCAAAAATGTCTATTACACCAGGTCTGTGCAAGACATGCTTGAGCATTACTTATAGTACATACACATGTTGTATAAGTGTAATTCATTGGGAGCTTGCCAGGAAGACCAACTTTCAAACACATCATTCCAGTCAAAATGCCAAAGATCACAGAATTTGAAAGACATAAAAGCATACTTCTGTATCAGCAAGGCTACTCTCAAAGGGAAATCAGCAAACAAACCAGATATTCAGGATATGGTATTCAAGCTATTTTAAAGAAATCTGAGGAATCAGGAGAGATTAAGGACAAAGAAGGACTGAAAGGCCAAGGAAACTTTCAAATTCTGATGAAAGTTCTTCAGAATTTCTTGAGAAACCTGAGAAGTCTAGAAAGGATCTGGCTCAGCATCTGGCAGCTTAATCGGGATGCCAAACTGATCCTTCTACAATCCAAAGAAGCTTAATTGGCAATGATCTTTGTGGAAGGGTAGCAGCCAAGAAACCACTTTTGCAGAAGGCAACAGGGTGAAAAGGCTAAGATATGCTAAAGCTCATAAAGATTGGATTGAAGATCAGTGGAAAGGAGTATTAAGGAGTATTATGGAATCCAAATTTAAAATTTTAATCCAAATGGAGAGAGATGGACAAATGAGTGCTTGCAGCCTTCAGTGAAACATGGTAGAGGATCTGTCCTGGTTTGGGGCTGCATTTCTGCCAGTAGTGTTGGCAGTATTGTCCGTATTAATAGGATCATGAATGCTGAAAAGTACAGACAGGTTTTAATTCATCATGCCATTCCTTCTGGGAAGTGCCTGATTGGGAATGGTTTTATTTTTCAGCATGATAACAATCCCAAGCATACTGCTACTGTAGTGAAATCATATTTAGGGAGGAACCCAGCTGATAAAACACTGACAGTTATGGACTGCCTCCATAGAGTTCAGTCCCGAATATTACATAGGCAGTATGGACAGAGAAAGAAAGAAAAGACAACCTAAATCTAAAGAATTCTGGGAAGTGATGAAAGAAATGTGGTATAATATACCAGGAGATTACTTCAGAAAACCTCAGCATAGTCTCCCCAAAGAGTTCAAGGTGTGCTTAGAGCCAAGGGAGGTCACGCTAAATACTGACTTTTGCCTCTGGAAGCCATTTTGTTCTGAAAATTGTGTTTAAATTTTGTGTTCATATTTCCTTTATTATGTGTTTGAATCTTAATATAGCGACTATAAAATAATTATTTGTGGTCATTAAAACTTTGCTAAAATAACAAGGCAGGTGATGACCTAAAATTTTTGCACAGTACTGTAAGTGCATTATCTAAAAAAGAAAATAAAATATACTTATTTGTTCTGAAATAAATATATTATGGGGTGCGGTGGTGCAGTGGATTAGTGCCGCCAGTTATGTCGACCAGAAATGGCTGGCACTCTGGCTGAACCAGATCAGCAAGCTCCACATGATGGGGTAAGTTCCCGTCACTTAGCCTCCAGCTCCTGCCCACCCAGCAGTTTGAAAGCACATGAAAATGCAAGTAGATTAATGGGGACCTCCTTCAGAGAGAAAAATTGCTGGCCGGCAAAATTGACAGAGCAAAATTGACAGAGCAAAATTGACAGAGTTGGCGCGACAGAGCAGCAAGTCGGCGCGAGACTCGCCCGTCCCGGAGGCGGAGCAAGGAGTCTTGGAGGATGCCTGGATATGAACATCGCCAGCCAGCCAAGGGTGGGGGGTAAAAATAATAAAAAAAAAGCAATGTATAATCCTTAACCTATGTAAGCTGCCAAGAGTCTCCAGAAATTGGTGGCATAGAAATATGATTAATAAATAAATCTGGCCTTATTTCCATTTAATAAATTAAACCAATCAACTTGAAATTCCTTGGATTGATATTAAACTTTTTTTATATTTCATTGCTTTCTGGGAAAAGCTGGGAAAGTGGAATGAAAGAGGAGGATGATCAGCAGCAAGGTAGATGAACTCAGTTTCAGTGGTGATGGATGCATTATTTGATAATCTGAAAGATTGGGTTAGAAACAGACCATCATAGGAAAAAATCTATCTATGTAGTCACTAAGAATTTACCATGACTTGATGGTACATAATCAGTCTAGTAGAGGGCACTTTTATGTGTGTCGAAGACTGCATTCCTTACCACTAATATCCTTCTCCACCCACGTGAAAGTGATTCCACCTTCCTTACTGCTTTCGCTGAAACGCAACAAAAAGGTCCCTGGTGGTTTTGTACTCAGGATGGCTCTTTCTCTCTCTTTGCTGATGAAGCCCATGATATATCTGGAGGGAGGGAAAAAATATAATTTTTTTGTATACTTATTTTCAAAATAAAGAGTCACAAAGTTGGATGTAATTATGCAGGATAGAGAGTCCCCAAACATTTTGCTCATTTGGAATTTTGAATACATCTTAACGACCATCACAAAATTGCTACCTGCTATAGTCAGTGTGGATGGTCATAAAATATCAATTTATTTTATGGATAAAGTAGTGAGCTTTTAAAGTTGACTAAAACCAATGTCCCCAAATTTTGAGGGTTAGAAATCTGAGAGTATGCCATGGCAAATGTGGCTAGTCACTCCTAATATCACCAGAAATCTACCCATCTGTCAGTCAGTTCTATCTACTTTTGCTAATTGAGGTAGCAAAAACAATCCTTTTCTCTTCTATGTGATATTATTTCAAGAAGTTGAAGAGTGCTATCATATCTCCCATCCAAGCCCTTTCCTCACCAAGTTAAATATAACCAGTTTTTTACATTTTCTGCATAGGGTTTTCCATGCTTCTCTTTCTTGATAACTTCTGAACACATTCCTGTTTGTCCATATCTTTCTTAAAATGAGCATCCAGAATTAGACATTATACTCCGTATCAGGTCTAGCTCATTCTAAATAGTGTATGTCACATCACTATTCACAATGCCAGAAACATCCAGAAATGCCATTGAGATCTTAGAAACGGGTTCTCCAAACTGGTGCCCTCTAAGATGTATTAGATGTCAGCTCCCCTGCTGACTACAGGGTGATGGAATTTTGATATCCAACATATCAGAGGGCACCAAATTGGGCAAGCTGGTTTCTCACTTCTGAAGTTCCACAAGAGAGACAATAGCTTTTTCTAGACTGCTGCCAACAATTAGGATTTTTCTGATACATATTTACCCTTCATTCCAAAGTGCCAAGATATATTTCTTCACCAGGTCAATTATATTGTCTAGCCAGACCCAGAATGAAAAGCCTTTTCCTGCCATGTTTTCCTGCAGAATGTATATCAAGAAAGCCTATTAAGCAAACTTAGAAATAAATTATGCTCATAATCATACATCTCACCCCTCAAAGTCCTTACCTTGCAGAACTTGGCCCATGTTATTTGACATCCAGAGTAATTGACACCAGGTCCTAGAATATATATTGGGAGTGGATGAATAATTAAAGGGATCCATTATGAAATAGTTAAAATATTAAGCTCTTGATCTTGGGTAAAGGAGAGTCAGATTCTAATATCTTGCTCTGCCACTGAAATTCATTAGAGTGACCTTGGGCAGCTGACTCACTGGATTAATATATTCAGCTAACACGAAATATAGTTTAGTGTGCTCTGGTTTATTGCACATGGATACTAAGGGGGGAATAGGCATCATGTACATTATCTCACACAAATGGTCATTATGGTTTTACCAGACACTTATTTTAGCATGCTGTATTAATCCAACTACTGAGATTTGTAAACCAGGGTATAATTTAATATGTTATGTGATCTCAGCTGTGATTGATTCAAGAATCCAAGATTAAACAAGCCACAGTTTAATGTAACTACATGTTTAAACTGAATAGCTATTGTTCATTCTAACTTACTTTAATCTCTTCAATTCTTGAGAAATTAGAAATGTGAAAAAAATTCCTCCATGCCATCTTGATCTCCTTGGAGGAAATATATATTTGTTTATTATTAGATTTTGATCCTGCTTTTATTACTATGTAATTAACTCAAGATGGCGAACATACCTACTATTTTCTCCTCCTCCTACTTTCCCCACAACAATAATCCTATGAGGTGAATTGGTCTGAGAGAGAATGACTAGTCCAAAGTCACCCAACCAGTTTTCATATCTAAGGCAGATCAGAATTCAATCTCCAGTTTCTAGCCTAGTGCCTTAACTAGACCATACTGGCTCTTTTAAAAGTAAGCTAATAGCTTTTTGACACCTTTTCAGGAATATGTTGGGGGGGGGAGAGATCAGGAGAAGGGCAATTCAGTGCTGTAATATTCTATACATGCTTAAGTCCAGGTTTCCATCCTCAGCTAATGATTCTCCAGGCATGTATTTGAAAATTCTGCTATGAGTCCAAAACTGAGATCTTTGGTGTTAAGAAAGATTATTCCAGCTGAGAAGATGGCATTCTCTTAGGGTTAATAAATATTAAAAGGGGGGGTTGTTACCAAGTAGTTTTTCAGCGAGTGTTGTCAACTGTTCTATGCTTAGCCCCCGTTTGGTGGTTGAAGAGAACTGCCAACTGAGCACCTCAGCAACCTGATCCCAAGTGCCAATAGGTGGCTTTGTGAAAAAGTTCACATTCTGTCAAGAGAAAAATTCTGTATGAGTTAAAACTTTCTTCCCTCTCCATTCTTCACTTTCCTCTGAATTGCTGCATTTAAAGTACAGTGTACCTTGGGATTATTTGTCAGCATGTTGTACCACAAGATTGATGCCCATGCATTTGGCATCTGGCAAATGTTGGAGATCACCACTACAGGAAGTGAATGGGTCTATAGAAACAAAATACAAGTTACTTGAGCATAAATCTATCTTTTTTGGAGTCTCAGGATCTTATTCTTCATAGCAAATTATTACTTTTCTCCCACCTCACTAAGCAGGACAATTCTTAGAAGACCACTTTGCTGTTCGGCAATGGAACAATCTGTCATCCTTGACATCAACTTAAAAAGAGATGCATGCTAAGAACAATTTATTAACTGTTTTTGCTTTAATGGATCATGACAAATTTTAAAAAGAATATACTGATCCACTTTGATTTTCTAGACTCTTTTTCATAAATATCCTCAATCTGGGCTTTCAAGATTAGGGCCCTATATATCAGGGAAAGGTTTACCATAAACTAACATTTGGATCTATATTCATTTAAAAAACCGGATACTGTATGCATTTCATAAGAACAGTTGCCTGCATAAAGATAATATTCATACAAAAGTTCCCATTCTAGCCATAAAAAAGTTTCTAATAAAGGATTCAAAGTAGAGTTGAGTTAGTGGAACTAATGGTATAACAGGATTTTACCTCTAAGTCAATTTTTAAACCTTGGTGATAAACCTCTGTCTCAAATGTAATAAGATGAAGTTCTTCTGTGACAATGAGAGAGGCCTAAGGAATAAGTGATGAGAGAAAAAAGTTAAAATTTGCATGAATTATAAACAGACATAGCTATCATTCACTTCCTTTCAGGATAAGCTTGAGTAAGAGTGCCAAAAAGTTAAGAATAATAAATCAAAAAAATTGAAGGCATGGAATCAGAAAAAGAAACATATCTAACATTAATTTATGTCAGCATAATTCTCTACCTCATTCTGTCTTAGTCAACTATGTCTAATTCTACAATCACATAATGCTTCATACATTGTTTTTTGTTCTCACTTCTCTTTTTCTAAAACTCTCATCAATTCTATTCAACCATAACTTTCTCAGTCTTCCGTTTACTGTCCTATATAAGCCTTAGTTGAAAGGCAAATAAAAAGCAAAGCAGGTACACATTTATGTATTTTTATTGACCTGTCAAAAATCATTCAACAGAAATTTAGGTAGAAATAAAAGCATGCTATTAAACAAAGAACAAAGGCTTGGACAAATAGAAGACATAAGTTCTTCCTGAATAAATTGTATCAGAGGAGTAATTTGCTTGAGAAGAAACTGAAGATAGGAAAGCTGGATCATCTAAGAGCAGTTCATGAGTCAAGACCCAGAGAAAAAGGACAAAGAATCTTGAGGCTCCCCTTATATAGCAAGAATTCCTATAATTAGAGCAGTTGATATTCCCTAAAGTTATGCTGATCTATCTTGCTCATTAACTGGAAGTGTAATTTATAGTCTTATTTTTCCTATCCTAATCAGTAGCCTCCTGGACTGAGTTTGATTCCCCACAGAGATATCTGAAAGTCTGTAGTCATCAAAACTGCATGCTGAGTCAGTAAGGTACTGGTATCTTCCAGGAATCTTTCAAGAGCCTAATATGCAAGTGACTTCATATTCCATCTCACCCTCTTTGATAAGTGGATGAGGAAGAGATGGAGATTGGCACCATGGGTTTACAATGATACCAGGATATATTGATCCCAATATTACAAAGGATCCATGGAAATGGTAAAATTTAGAAACAGAGGGACAAAAAAACTGGTTTGCTGATAGACATAATTAAAAGCCAATTAAATGATTGCCCCCATTCTTTACCTCACTGTAAGGCTGTGAAACCTTGACAATGAATTACTAACAGATGGAACCAGGTTGCCAGTGATAGTCAGTAAAGTGTTTGTATGTCTTTGACTTGCTTGAGTTGGCCTCATAGGATCTGATATGTTTGTAGTTCTTGCAACTTTTGATCTGTTGCTGTGGATCACAGATTCAGGATGTACACCAGAAAAAACAAACAATCCAAGGATGGTATCCAAATTTTCCAAAGAGCACTGTTACTTAAGTAATTATATCCTGAGAATAAATCCAAATGCTTTTTAAAGTGTAAGAAGAATTCTATTCAGTTGTCCTATTGGAAACTGATTTAACAATGAAAATATTGTTTCGGGATGCCACTGATCTCATCTGTAGTCACTGGGTAAGAGAGGTATCTTGATGTCTGCCAGAAATATGCAGAGTAATGCTTGCCAGACACATCCGGTGAACTTGTTTCCTGTTGTGTACTTTCAAATATCAAATGTAGCGTGTGATCACCAAAAATCTTATAATCAGAAGGAAGATCTTGAAAAACCCAACCTACAACCCTACAGGTATTTTCCCCATAACAGACTGGGAGAATATAACAGCAGCCTAAGTACTGTAGGACCACATGATTTCAGGCCCATGATATAGGTTGAGAACTGATTTTTTCTGATTTTTGAGTTATGCTTGAACACAGGGATTGTTCTGCAATAGTTGCTTAATTTGCTTCATCAAAAGGCTAGGGAGTATTATATATGCAAAATTTTGCAGAGATATTACAGATAAAGGAGGAGGCAAATAATCACTTCTGCAATATTCTAGTTTCAAGACAATGTTGTCAGCTCCTTTATTATGGACATTGGGTTTTATTATGAAGTTAAACTGCAAGAAGAACAGATCAGCTTTTGATTCAGTTTATCTGCAAACTAGAGGTGTTCCAAATTGCAGTGATCTGTCCCTGACCTGTGGCCTGCTGAGCCTCTTCCAATGAGAGCTTCTAGATTTTGAATACCATCCTAATAGCAAACAGTTCTTTGTGATGGATAGTATACACTGATCACAGAGATTGAGTTTTCTGAAACAGTACATGTAAGAAAATGAGAGCTGGGATTTCCCAGTAGCTTCTAATTATGTGGCCTCAACTACTACCACAAAGGACTATATGGGGTCAGGATAATGCAGGAGTGGAGAAAGCCTTCTTTAATCTTTCAAAGGCTATCTGTCCCAGACAAATTAACTTTATATAATAGGTTGATCAAGGAAGTTATGAACTATGTCAAGCCAAAATGAATGTATAATACAGTTCGGCAAAGGTTATTCATCTCTGGATATCTTTGCCTTCTTGTTGAGATTGCCAAAAGAAAGGGGCTTTCATCTTTGCCAAGTCTATGTGAACTCCTTCAGAATGGCCCAGGAAATCAATAATTACTTCAAATTCACACTTCTAAAGTTTGTCATATAGGACTCTTCCTGAAGGCTCAGCAACATTGCCTATATATACTGTGCATATTTTCAGGGGGGAAAGAGTCAGTTACAATAAAATGACATCAGAACAAATTGATTTCTGAAATCCCAGTGATGGTCATCAAGTGTTGGGAAGACTGCATGGCTCTGTAGAAACAGAACAGGATCACTGTATACTCAAAACTACAATACAGAATATAAAAAGAAGTTTTTCACTAATCATCTTCAGATTTGCCCTGGGTTTGAAGCCCACTTAATATCTTATTTGTGAAAATCCAGGTCTTTTGTAGGCACTTAAAGAGTTCCAAAATCAGGTGGAAATAATAACTGTTCCAGAGGATGATCTGAATGACGTCCCTTATAGACACCTGACTTTTCTTTATGAAAAGTATAGAGCTAGTCTATGACATGAAAGAATGAATAATTGCTCTTGCTAATTTTTTTCAGATGAGATCCCTCAGTACTGCCAGTGTACGTTCCAAAAGGCAGTAAATCTGGATGAAAGAAACTGACCCCAGTTTCTGGGTCAATAGACTGGGAGAAATTGTAGGAAAGCTGGGAGCGAGGTGCTTCAATTTTCATCTGAATATATCTGCTGAGAGATGGGAAAAAAGCATTTCAAAGAAACAATTCAGTATAACTAAGAGTGTGAACAGTTCCATCTGAACTATTTCAAAGCATAAAACATGATGCTGTTAAAGTGCTGCACTCAGCATGCCAGTAAATCTGGAAAACTCAACAATGGCCATAGAATTGGAAAAGGTCAGTTTATGTTCCAATCCCAAAGAAGGGCAATACCAAAGAATGTTCAAACTACCTACAATTGTGCTCATTTCACATGCTAACAAGGTTACGCTTGAAATACTACAAGCTAGACTTCAGCAGTATGTGAACTGAGAACTACCAGAAGGACAAAAGCTGGGTTTCAAAGAAACAGAGGAAATGGAGATCAAATTGCCGGTATTCACTAGATCATGGAGAAAGCCAGAGAATTCCAGAAAAACATCTACTTCTGTTTCATTGCTATGCTAAATCCTTTGATCTCCTGAGAACCTATATGCATGTCAAGAAGCAACAATTAGTACCAGATATGGAACAACTGGTTGGTTCAAAACTGGGAAAGGAATACAAAGTTGTATATTGTCACTCTGCTTATTGAACTTATATGCAGAATACATCATACAAAATATCGAGCTGAATGAATCGCAAGCCAGAACTAAGATTGCCGGGAGAAATATCAACAACCTCAGATATACAGACAATACTACTCTAATGGCAGAATGTGAAAAGGAACTAAAGAGCCACTTGATGAGGATGAAGAGGAAAGTGCAAAAGCTGGTTTGAAATTTAGCGTTAAAAAAATTAAGATCATGGCATCCAGTCCCATCACTTCCTAGCAAATAGAAGAGGAAGAAATGGAAGTAGTGACAGATTTTATTTTCTTGGGCT
>JANHZU010001412.1:184545-200038 GCA_032468055.1 Acrochordus granulatus | reverse complement strand
GAGTGGAAGATGGCGCTGCGTCTTCCGCTGGTGGCGGCTCAGGCAGGGAAGGCCGAAGGGATCCGCCGGCGAGCTGAGCCACAGCGCGCGAAAAGAACGATAGTCCCAAAACGGTATGGTTCTTGCCCGGAGACGACTGGTCAAATAACCACCGGACGCGAGAAATCGTACGGGGCAAAATAACCTTTATTGTTGTAGCAATAAAGGTTATTTTGCCTTTATTGTTATATGTTATATGCCCTGCATATATTTAAAAAAGTACAAAAAGTCGATTGGTTATAAAATCATCTCACCCAGTTATGTCACCGCTATGCAAGGTGAGCTAAAGCATACTACGTATCGACATACCATAATTTTAAGCACGATCATTTAAATGAGCAGTACGATAATGGGAAAGTAAAATGATGATGAGGCAAAAAGAGTCATAAGGTTACTTGGAGTCTTCTGTGAAAAGCAGCTTCAACAAGAAAGAAAAGAAACTTAACACATACACTTAAAAAGAGTCTTCTGTTCTCAAAAAGCAACATATAGAGAACCTTTCTTATCCTGTAACTAATAAGTTGCAAGTGGCAGTTATCTAAGCAAGCTTCAAGCACCCAGTTGGCCGAGCTAGCCTTGCCCAGCTATCTAAGCAAGCTTCTTCATTCCATTACAAGATTAATGGTGAAAACTAAAAGCCTAGTAAATTACTAATCTATAAGTTACAACCTCCTTGGCCCTCAGAAAGAAGCAAGAAGCGTTGCTGATTAGGCCTACTCATAGAGAAAGCATTGCAAAAAAGAATGCTTGACCCGAGCTTGTCTTCTCTTTTTGAAAATCCATCTCTTTGCTCATCCTTCAGCCACAACAAAAAGGATTTCTTTTTCTCTCCCCATTTATTTTCTGAGGAGAAAAAAATTAAAAAGCGGGAAGTAGAGAAGGAGATGAAACTTTTGTGGTTAGGATTTAATTTTTATTCAAGGTTACAATTACAATAGTAAAAACTAATACAAACTAAAATATAGAAAAATAGGAGTAAAAGGTGCAAAGAGAAATAAAAAAGACATAGGAAATAGAAAGGAAAAACGGTATAGAAAAATAAAAGTGACAATCAACCTTCATCACAATAAGTATAAACAATTATAACTTTTCACCTACTCTTAAGTTACAACTAATCATCTCTTTTTCCATATCCCATCTCTTAAACAAATCCTGCAAATAGAAATACAACAACTGTGGCAAAATAAAGCAAAGGTACTATCAACAATAGGTGCTTTGGATGTGACCCCAAAACAACTGGAGCACCACTTGAACAACATCAGTATTGACAAAGTCACCATCAGTCAATTGCAAAAGGCAGCATTACTCAGAAAGCTTACATCCTGTGATGATACATAACAACATAGAAAAACAGTATCTGCCTATCCCATGTCCTTGGGAAGGACTTGATAGGCGGACAAAGATGCGAAATTAAGTTTAAACATCTGACTGACTGAGCGACAAACAAATCCATAAAGTATCCTCTTTTCAGACCTGGTATCAGCCAAATATTATTAAAGATTGTCAGAAATAACATCTGTTTTAACCTTGAGCAACTAAACCAACTTTATATTTATTTCTTTTGCTTTTAACAATCTTAATCCATTCAAATAATGTTTAGAACTTGATTTATTCTTTGTCCCTTCTCATGAGATTCTTCAGAGCTTTAATAAGTCCCTTGTAAATTTAATATAGAAAATTATTCAAGTCACTGTTCTAATTTATTGTTTGTATATCCCTTTTAATTATCAAAACATCATCCAGTTTCTTTGTGTAACATCTTTTGTCCATGTCATTCTTGTAGCCTATCATTTCAACTCAGACTCTGTTTTGTCAAGTAAACTTGTTCCTCTTCCATAACATTTTTGGACAGAGTCTATCTATACAGATATTATTGACATTATTAATTTCTGACTCAATTTTTAAAAATATTTCCAATATTTCCAGTATTAGAATATTTTATGCCATTATGTAATTGTTAGTCAAGTTTGTGTTTATCCTCTAATGTAAATTTTTAGAACTTTCAAGTGTCCCAATTTTTAAAATCTTGTTTTTATTAAAAACAAAAGCAATTTCCCACAGGAAGGATTCCTTATAATTAATTCCAAAATCTTAGTTCAAATTTATGTGGATCCTTAGTCCTTTCTAAAATCAAACTCTTAATTAACCTTTTACAGCTTATTTAAAAACATTGTTTTCAAATTTTTAAGCTTGTAGTTAATTTTTTCTTTCATCAGGGATTGAAAACAGGATGTTTTTTGGATTTGTTGCTCAAAAGGTTTCAAATAGATAAGAAGTTCATAAGAAGTTCCCAAATGTGATT
This sequence comes from Acrochordus granulatus, assembly GCA_032468055.1. Lineage (NCBI taxonomy): Eukaryota > Metazoa > Chordata > Lepidosauria > Squamata > Acrochordidae > Acrochordus > Acrochordus granulatus. Next base: position 197,697 of record JANHZU010001412.1, on the reverse strand, counting down.
ATAAAAGAAAGTAATGGATTTAATTGCTGACCATGTTTGAGCACAATGGTTGTTCTCTCATCTTCCAATACTCAAAAACTACGAGAGACTTTTCTTGCAGTCTCATGAATCGTAACTTGTGTAGCATTTGTGGAAGATCTCTGGTCCTCGGCGGTTCTTCATTCTTTGCTATGGTCTTCAGTTCTAGTTCTGTTTTTTTATAGAACTGTTTTCTATATTCCATTTCTTCCCCCTGAATCCCATAGTTGGAAGGATTTATTTAAAAATGGTAATGACATAATAGCTGCTATCTCCTGTGAGGTAGGTACAGTTGACTGGGAAGAGAAAAGTGGGTCCATATGCATAATTAAGCCTCTTTTAGTTTCAGTGTATTGTGGGAACCCATGTATATGGTAAATTTAATCAAAGCAATTATCTTGGCCAACTGTGTTTTGCAAATCAAAAATTCTGTTTTGGAGTTCTGGTTTTGAACTATCAGTCCTCCAATGAGGGGAAAATAGGATGAAAAAGCAAGAAGTTGCACTACAAAATCACTGCAACAGTGTAATAGTCACAAAAAAAGGTCCTAAATGTTAACTGCTTGCAGTACCCAACCTTTGCTTGCTTGGGCAATGGAAAATTGAGTTTTGATCTTTTGTAATGGAGAAACTATATTCCACAAAATAATGAATATAGAGATGGTCATATTCTACCACATCCAACCAGAAGGAGCTGCAATTGGTTCCTGAGTATTTGGGACAAGTCTCTCGTGCGATGTAGTTATAAGAGCTGTGCAACACTTTCATCTTTAAGCATGTTTTACAACATGCAAGAAAATAAACAGATGCCATATTTGTGTCCCTATGTGGTTCAAAATACCTACTGAATCTTAAAGCTGAAGTGCTGTGTAGCCCTAGTGACTAATGAATGGTCAACACAGCTTTCCTTTTTTAGGATCGTTAGCAAAACCAAGTCTAATCTTTGACATGCTTCCAAAGAAGAAAACAAGGCTAGATAATGTTTCTGTGTAGTTACTGCTGTCTCTAGCTTGCATGTTGTCTCTTTAACCCACCGGAAGATTTACTCTAATTATCATGTTCCCCAAAAAAATTGGGAAAGAGAAAGTAGCCAAAAGTGCAATCCACTCAGAACATGATGGATATTATTCATCATTATGCTTTTCAGACAAGAGGAAGAAGAATGGAGTAGAGTTGCTTCTTCCAGGCAAATTGCTCAGGGCGTTCCATAGTAGGAAGAGTTTATTTCTGATCTTCTTTGATTCTAAAATGTGTGTCTTCTTCTTTGATTCTAAAATGTGATAAAACTAGTTTTCTATTTAGTTGTCCATTTCTAGTTAGAATGCTGTCTTAGGCTGATATGCATAACATTAGCCCCAAATATAGCTTGATTGGTTATGGCATAGCAAGTTGAGTGCATCAGTAGCCACTGAAACAATGTCAGCAAGTTGAATACAGTTGAGGTGCATTGAGGAAGTCATGTTTAAGTTAACTGGCATAGCAAGCTTTCTATATTTATTTTCAGCTAAGATTATTGTTATTATCAGATGATTCCCAGACTTGGGAATTTTCAGTTTCACAGTAGGAAAATACTGTGTCATCCAACTAGTTTTCTATTTTTATACTTCCGGTGTACTTAATAGCAGTGATTCATATTTGAGCTTCATTGGTCTGATAAAAAAAAGTTGGCATTCTATGAAATTGCTGACTTCACTCTTTTTTCTCATTGGACTTTACTATATAATCATAATAGTTTAGTCTTATCAGTAGGCATAATGAGATAGTTACTGGGATGTGATGGTTGCAAGTACTGGAAGAGAAAGGCTGACATGTAGACAAGCTTCTGCATCCTCAATTAGGTTACTATCTTCAAATTGCTGCCCCATTCTATGAGCAGAGAGACTATGAAATAGATGAATAATTTTCTAGTAGAATCCCAGTTCTGTTTTGGGAGCCTATTACCAGGTGGAGGCACACAAAATGTATAAACTTATTATAGGCTTACTAGAAAACTTACAGTCTTTTTTAAGAATGGCCATACTATTTCCTTATAATGCAGCAGATATTTAATGTATAGATCTAGGAAAAAGGTGTTTTCCTTCTTGTCATCTTTCATATTGATACAACCAATAGACTGATTCTGGGTGAGGTTTTTCATAGTACAAAATGTGCGAACTGTTCTAATATTAGCCATAATGTATTTATGCAGAAAAATTCTCAGTCATCCAGGTAATAAAACAAATCTGGAGGTTTATAAATCTTGTCAACTGATTTTAATTTTTGATGATAAAATTGAGCTTTCAACTTCATCACAAAGTATTTACCAAAACCAATTAAAAAATTAAAAATAGAAAGAAAAGAGTTCAAGGATGTAAAATAGATTTATCACCATCAGAGCTGACTTCAGACTTAACAGAAGAGCAATGGAGGATGATTTTAAAGTGAAAATTACTAAAGAAACCAGAAGTTTTTCTTTTAGGGATAATGGATTCACATTTTGAAAAACAATATGGAGAGCTTTTTTCGTCTATGATATCTGCAGCGAGATTGGTTTATGCCAAAATTTAAAAAGAGGAAAAAGTTCCTACAGTGCATGACTGGCTATTAAAATTTTTGGAACTGGCAGAGATGGCAATTGACAGCCCTCCTGAGATACAACAATCTAAAGACATTTTGGACTGTTTGGAAGACGTTCCGGGGCTTTCTATTAGATAAATACAATAAAGGGGTCTTTGTAGAACAACTATTGGAAGAATGGTTAATGTTAAATTTATAGAATAAGAAGAAATATTGTACTGTGGTAAGAATGAAGTACTAAGATTGAGTGGATTAGGACTGTAATCACTTGAGGGGTGGGATATAGGAGACAATATGATAGAAAGGAAAGTTATAATAATAATGGAATAAATTAGTTTAATTTCCTTTGCTTATTATTGGTTAAATATAATTATATATTTAATCTATAATTTAATCTATAATTAACAATATATATTGTTTTGTATTTATCTTATATGTGTGTTTTGTTTTGTCTTTATGTATTTGATGCATATATTATGCATTTCTTTTTGTAATTTTAGTTTTTATATTTTACAAAGTAGACGAAAAACAATAAAAATGTTATTAAAAAAAGAAAAATAAGTTAGATTATTTTAATATCTTAGCAGAAATGTGGAGAAATATTTAGTCCTGTGATGTTCTACCTGCAATCTAATATGGCCCAGACACAGGCCTGATTTACACATATATTAAACTATAATGCAGTTTATCTCTTAGTATGTTCTATGAATGCAGTTACTTATGATTAAGTGTATTGTGACAACAGTCAGAGATTTGAGAGCTCAGTCAGTAAGTTCTTTATGAACTGGGGTCAGCATTCCCTATTCGTAGTATTGAGGAACCTGTACTCAGTGCAGCAAGTTTTCATATGTAACATGGATGCACATGCTTGTTGGCTGCTGTTTCCAGAAATGTATTTATATTCCCTGTGTCTGCAATGGCACTTACACAATTTTCACTGAATTCAATTCCTTATGATATATGCCTTGTGGATTATTATATATTTAATAGAGGAGTATTTGTTTGAAATACCATACCATAAAAAATATGCTTCCAATATGTATTAAGGAATGACTTTTGAGGACATCAGTTCAATCATTTGTAATTAGGAGCAGAATTAAGCTGCTAAATCTTTTTATATTAAATCTACTTTCGACTTTCTCCCAGGAAATGGGACTTTGTAGATGTTTCCATATTTGATTAGATCTTAAACACATTTAAATTTACTGCAAATTACCCAAAACTGTACAGTGAGATAAATGTCTACTTTCAATTCTGTCTTTTCTCCCTTACTTCCTCCACTTAATTAGATGTATCTTTTATAGTACAGCTTTTGGGAGTTACCTGTGTAAACTCTGCTATCTGTTTGCCAAATAAATTTTGGTTTTGGGAAAATAAACTAAATCGCGGAAGATTTGAGATGAATTAAAGGAATTCTTCATATTGTGCAGATCTATAGAGTATTAAAGTTATTCATTGTTCATAATTATGATAGCTGTATATTTCTTCAGTAATACAAATTTGTGTTTTGGAATTCCATTTGTTAGAGAAAATGAGCAAGGGGTACTTTCATGCTGAGTATTTGGCCATTTTTGAATTACTAGCTTTTAGTCTGATCCAGAAAGACTCATTTTGATTGCTATTACTTTTCATTGTGCAAGATAAATACTGCTAATCTGTTGGAATTTATAATTTGCATGTTGACTTTCTGCACTTATAAGCCTATTAACCATTGGGAATAAGAGAAGTAGAGGAAGTTAGAGGGTTTCTGCAGTTTTATTTTCTTTCATTATCTAAAAGATTTACTTTGCATATCTGTAACATGCCTCCTATTACTTAGACTATTATTCTTGGGACTTTCATCACTTCCTATCTCAGTTCACTTCTCATTCTCTTCAAATTCTGAGCTGTGCAATTCCAATATTTTACTTGACTTAAAATTCTCTCATAGTTGAGGAGAGCACATTGCAGGCTTTAGATAGATAAATAACATTGTATTTTCTCTCCATTCCTATTTTTTATTGCACAAAGCTATCTGCTATCTAATGTGATTCTCTTGCTCTTTCTTTATAAATGATATTCCCACAAATGGTTGTACTAGAAGACAGAATTTTATATTTTTTCTAATTCTGCTCCAAATAGAAGTACTGTAGCTGTTTGAAATGCAAAGCTTAGCGGAGTCTCTTGTGCAACTGACTGAGTTGACCTTGATATAAGTGGAAGTTATTCACTCTGCCTGATCAAAATAAGGGAACCACTCACATCATACTGCTTTTTGGAAATAGGCTACTGAAAGAGGGAAAGATGCCAAAAAGCAAATCCTAACTTAGGCACTTTCACTGGAAAAAATGTTACTTTCTCAAGAATCTAAAGGACATTGCATCCAACAGGAAATTAATCACTGGTTACTTCCTTAAACATTTAAACCATATACAGGTAACTGTTGGATACTTTTGTGTACTGAGGGGTAAGTGGATTTTCAGTGTGTGATGTAGTTTATATGTCTGAAGCTCAATTTATGGCACAGCTAGACAAAATAATGAATATCATGATTATATACTTGTATTTTTTTTAAATTACATTTGCGTTTTTAAAAAGAAAATTTTCCCTCACCCCATACCATTTTCTGGATGTGAAATTTGACTACCATCAAATAAAATAGGTTCTGCAAGGGGAATTAGACAGATACTATCATGTACTCAGATAAGCATGTAAGGATCCATCCATTCCAAACAGTCCCAAGTTCAATTTCTTTTTAATCTCCTGTGAGGATAGAGAAACACCTCTAAACCTGAAAAGCAGTTGTATAAGACAAAGGATGATTCTGCTATCCAAGCTGCTTGTCTCTTCTCCTTATCCAGTTTATTTAGTCAACTTTAGAAATTCCTGCCAGATTGCAGTGGGAGTGATGCTCAGGTCTGGGCTATAATCATGGTAAGGTTTGATTGGTTATTCCTCTGTCCTCATAATGCTGGCTGGCAGCTATGTGGATGATCTACCAGTGCCCTCCTCTTCATTTTAGGGATTGCTTCCTCTGCACTGGTTCACTTGCCTTTTCTTTGCTTTATATAAATTCATGCCTATAATCCTTTCCCCACATCTCTCTTTCAACACTGATGTAGACCTTTTTTTCCTATTATGGTACCATATTGGTCTGATGCTACAATAAGCAATGCAGCAGGGGAACAGGTTGTTCTTCCACTTGCACATCCTCTGTAGGTTGTAATAAAAATGAATTAGTAGTTCAGTTTAATGGAAATAAAGCAGCAACACTGCAACTTTAAAAAGGAAAGGGAGGAGCTTTGCATTACTTGCATTACAGTACTGTGGATATGGTGGGAAATCTAGGAGTGCATTCTTCATCAGTCAGGTAGCCAATGGGAAATACAAAGATTGAGTGATGCATGAGCTTCTAGAGGTGAAGATAATTCCTTGATTTAATTGTTGGGTCATCTGCAAGAGTATTAAAAAATTTACAGGTGATAACTAGTGAATAACACAGCAGCATGGCAGCCCAGGATGGAATGGCTGCCTAAGGTAATGACCAGCCATTGCTGGGATTGGGCAGTTGGTTGGGGTTGCTGCAAGATTGAACAAAGCAGTGGAGACCACTCAGATGGGCTTAAAATGGCTCAGATAGGAAATGGCAGTTTGGAATCAAAAGTAGGAAACATTGGTGCAGGATGTATTTGTGTTGGGGTGGAAGTGGAGGTCATCCATTTCTGCAGGCTGCTATTGACCATGGGCATATCATTAGAAAAAGATGAATCAGTAGTTTGAGATAGCAAGATTCCTATGTTTATGTGCCTCCTCCATTAGATTTGAGGAGGTAGAAAAAATGCTTTGTGAGGAAGTAAAATCTTGCTTTATAAGTTCTACTTTTGAGAATCTAATACTGTAAACTTACATGGTGGTTCTGTGCAATCCTGCCTTTTTCTAAAACTTCACTCTAATTTGCTTAGTTAAAAATTGAAATGGAAATAATTCTTTCAGGAACTTTTATAAAGGTTTTCTTCATTAAATTTCCATCTGTTCAGAAGAATGTATGTTTATTCAAAATTTGGGAAAGCTAAATATTATCCTGTCAAAATTATGCACATCACTATAATGCTTCCAAGAAATCAAAATACTTCACGTGCATAAAAGTTATTTTTGTTAAAATGTGCAAGTCTGAAATATTTTTCTTTATGTTGCAAACATTCAAACTACAGTGTCATTGCACAAGAAATATAGGTTTTTGTTGTATTACGGATGCTAAGTCTGATTTCTTTCTCCTAGGAAGGTCACTTTAAATTTCTCTTCCCCTAGCCATTAGGAAAAGGGATACCAGGGTTTTCTCTTCCTACCCAAGAAGAGTGAAGGTGGTGGTTTGCTTTTAATATGAGTTCTGTTTTTATAATTTTATTGTATACTACCCGCAGTCACATTTTTGTGAGATGGATGGCATGTAAATATAATAAAAATAAATTCTACTTATATTAATTTAATTTGGATTTAAAAGATGGGATATAAAGTTTGATTAGAGTTGATGAGGGAGAGGGAGAGCCCTCAGCTCATTCCATCTGTCTGTTATTGCTTGCTTTTGTTTTATTGATTTTACTGCAATTTTTTATTGTTGTGAGCTGCTGAGTCACTGAGTGTCAGCTGGCATATATGTTTAATATTTCCCACACTATAGGACAGAACAGCCTATTTTTCTTTCCATTATTTCTTCACATTTTTTTCTCTTCCAGCTGGCATTCCAATATTCTGTGGCTACAAAAGAGGTTTTTTTGGATCAAGTCTAGCTAATTTTCATTTTCTCTCCCTTTAACTGCCAGTGTACAGAATAAAAGAATGTGGACAATTATCTGGCACTAGAACTTGTAGTTCTCCAAAGCTGCCTTAGAGAGTAGAGGAAAAAAATGCTGAACCATTATTTGTGTCAGATTACCTGCAAGGAAAATCCATGCAGATAAAGAAATCAAACAATACCATAAATTGATTTATTAAACTTGCATGCCACCAATCTTGCAAAGACTGACTCTTGGCAGTTTATGATTGATAAGAAGTAAAAATAGTATTAATAATAAGAATTAAAAGTTCTTGAGTAATGGCAACTATTTAATTCTAGTAATGTTTTCTGCCTTGTCTTACTAGCCAAGGACCAATAAATTCTGTTGTTTTAAAAAAAGCATACATTGTATTGAACTCCTATAACTTCTTGGTTCTTGCTAGTGAGATCTGTTAAACAGTAAAAATATGGGCAAGCAAAGCCACTAGAAGTGATCCTCAAACAAGAGCATCCTCGTTGTATTGGCACTGCTCCCAACAAATGTCTTTTAGCTAGGCCAACTGGAATTCGTTTGTCCCACTGAAGGATGCCAGTTTGGGAAAGGCTGCTCTAGAGAGAGGACTTACAACAGTCTTTTGGCCAATCTTTTTGTTACTATTAAGGTAGCTGCTATCTCCTTTCCTTCCCCACTTCCCAATGTAGAACATTGAAATAGCTTTAACTTAATGAAAAGATGTCACTGCTCTTTTGCAGGTCAACCCACTATTATATGGTACTCAATAGAAAAAGGGAGAGAGCAAATCACTCCTGCTTTGGAGTGGATTAATAACTAGCAGGTACAATTTCATTTCTTGCCTATAAAGTACACATGTGGACATAGGGCTCAGGAGAAGAGGTCTTCACTCTTCTCCAATTTTTACCTTTAGGCAGAAAAGGAATCTATATCTCATTTCCTATTTTAATCCCTTTCTTGCCCTCAGGAAACTTTCCTCAAGAACAGAAGGAAGTATAAAAAATGCCATTTGATCATGAAAATGTTTTTGCTTTGGCCCACTATTCTGTGTAAATCTTGTTCCCCAAAAACTTTACACTTGTCCAGGTAGAAAAGAAAGTTTATTAGTAATGCTGCTCACCATATGCTACACCATATGATGCAGTTAGAGAAAGGAGCAATGTGGCTACTTGGCATAGCACCCTCTTCCCCACATATTTATTTTCCCCAGAGTGAGGCAAGATCCTCACCCCAACTGTGATGGTTCTGAAGGTCTAGTATGTTTTACATCCTGGGCTCTCTCTTCTTCTTGATCCATGACAAGAACTGAAAGGCTTGGAGGAAAGTGTAGGCCAAAGGGAACAACCCCTACTTGCTTGCATATTCAGTCAAGTAACAACACTTCCTACATATATACAATTCTTTGCTGGATAGCCAAGCCATTTCTAGAGGTGTTAGAACAGGCAGTTCTGGTACAGGTATGGTGCATGTCTTGCAGAACAGAAAGATGATATGGTGGATAAGTGCTAGAAATATTTTATCTTTGACCAGAGAGAAAGCTGGGGGGAAATCCCAGTAGAATGTGAGGAAGGCAAGCAGGTGGGGGCTGGGGTAAATCACAAAATCATGCAAAGGAAAGACAGGAAAGATAGTTACATGTGGCAGAAAATGAGGAAGGCGGCCATTTTCTTGTGATTGGAAAGCAAGGGTTCAGGTTCACTTGAAAACTGTCCCCTGCAAGCCAAAGAGGTAGCTGTATGGAAGTCTGTGTGATTTTGTGTGATGTGCTGCTCAGAGAGAATAGTTGAAAATCCCTTTCCTCATAACAAATTATCTTGTATTCGTGCACTCTTGTACCTTGACTCCCTCCTTATGCTGCAACTTAGTAAAAACTGCATGTTTAATAAATACTTAAAGCTGGTCTACTGTTGGAATCCTGGCATGGGCAGAAGACAACCCTGCAGTGCTCTCTGGATCCAGCCCAGGAATGGAAGTCAACATTGCTAACTGAATTAATGATAGTTTTCTCAATTTTTTTTTGCTGCTGGTAATCCTTTATTGTTATAGCTAAAGCTGTCATAGGCCATTTCCACTTTGTCCTTGAGCCATCTTTTTTCCCTTGACTCTCCCTACTTGTTCAATATTCCTTTCATCCATTCCTCATGTCCAAATGAGTATCCCTACTTCAATCAGGTTACAAAATAGCTTCATAGATCTATGTAGATTATAGCACAAATGGTTAATATGAATACCGTGTTTATATTTCTTCCTGTCTCTTGATACATGTATTGGTGACCACTTGATTTTTATGGCAAAATAAGTCCTATCAAATGCATCTTTTCCCAAATAATCACTTGAAACTTGGAGTATGCACAGATTGTATGCCTGCATCATCATATGGATCACAATAACTTTGAATTCAAACCAGTAATTTCCATATTCCCTTCATTCATCTTCTAGTTCTATGATCTACTGAGCCAATTCCTTCTTTGCTTCTATGCCTGTGCTTTGTCTTTTGTCTGATACATTTGCTTTCAGGGCTCCAGGAAGCATTCTTGACATCAAAGAGGATAGTTAAGAGGCAGCATGCTTTTTGAGCATTGAAATAGATTACTTCATTGGTAGCACCTTTGGGAAATTGGGGCATTGCCATGACAGGCTGGTGAAGCAAGCTTTTAGTAGCAGGAATGGTATTTTGATGGATTATAATTTGATTCCATATTATATATAATGAATCAGAAATATACAGAAATGCACCTTGAAGATACATGTTGAAGAAGGTGGGAGAGCTGTAAAATTTCTGTATATATTGTGTATGTACTGTATGTGTGTCTATGTGTGCATGCGCATGCTCATGTAAGGCCAAAAAGAGGAAATGTGGAAAATGTGGAAGATTACATATTCAGCATGTGATGCTTTTGCACTGCCACCTGCCTCACTCACTGTCACTCTTCTCTGCTAGCACTGTGTCTGACTCCTCTGTGATCTGGAGAAGTGTGCTCATTTCAGGGCTTTCACCTCTCAGCAGATCTGTGTTCTCTGACTCATCTCCACCAACTTCTACCAACTCAGTGGCCTTCACTTCTACTTCTCCCTCACGGATCTTCTTGACATGGAAGGTAAAAGGTGGCACTTTATAGACAGCTGTCTTAGAACGTGCATAGACTACATGATCAGGGGTGAAGGACTTTTTCAGCTTATCTCGGGAGGTCTTCATCTTCTCCCTGCGTTCATTGGTGACTATCTTAGTGCCCAGCTTGTTCATTCTCTTCTCCAGGTTATGTCGGGTCTTCTCCAGATTTTGCTTTGTTTTCTCCAGGTTCTCTTTGGTCTTCAACTTGGTCTTCTCTAGGTTCTCTCTAGTTTTCAGCTTGGTCTTCTCCATCTTCTCCTTAGAGAATGCCTTTTTGAAGTCATCAACCTTCCTCATACCGCTTCTCTTAATACGTTCTGCTCGTGATTCCTCAATAATCTCTTCAACCTCTACCTCTTCATCTGAGGAGAGCTCAATATGATCTTCTCCAGGATGCTCTTCACCAGCTGGGATCTCTTCCCCTTCTTGCTCTTTCTCCATTTCTTTCACAGATTTACTTATGCTCAGCTTGGATGGCAGTTTCACCTCATCCTGAAAAACAAAACAAAAAGTAACTACTGTATTCATATTTTCTGGATCTTACAGAAATTAATAGGCAGTTAAACTGTGGCCTATGCTTTGATAAGAAAGCGTTCCTATTATGCTAATTATTTTTTGTTAGCTAAAACAAAAGATGGTTTTCCTAATCTTGATACTTTCAAGTATTGAGATATATTCCCAATAATTTGAATCTAGCAAAAAAATTTTTGCCTTATTCTTCCTTATTTCTATTTTTGAATGTTATATAGAATATGACGGGCTGCACATGTATCACTTAGCACATCTTGAATTGTAACTACTATGTCAATAGAGGAAATTGGCACTATTCCCAGATCTGTCACAATATTACTTTGTGGACATCTTTTGCCAAGTGTTCTTTAGGATAGATATCTGAACTATGGTTTTTTTTTGCTTCTGGGTGTCCCAGAAATACAATAACAGCAGATATTTTAAATAAGTTGATAACATGCAGCAATTTATGGGTGATGTTCTATGTTATGATTATTATGTAACATTGGGCAGTTCAATTCTTATTAGAATATAGATAGTAAGATAGCTAATTAATATAATAAGATAGCTAACTTTGGGAAGGGTGGTCTAAGAATTATTTCAATAAGTAATTTATAATTTATTTTCAACATCAGATCAGTAAAAATATTCACAGACACTCTCACACATGCCAGGCTCTTAAAAAAATCCATGTGGTGGAATATGTTGCTCTAAAACTCCTTTTTGATAACAGCATGCAGAAATAGTGATTGTCAAAGGATCCTCTTCCCTTGCCCTGTCCAATGTACGTAGTTTGACATGAAATCCTTAAGCAACTTAAAGTAAGCAATTAAAGGTAGGAGCAGATTTAATAAACCTGGAGCAGTGGTAGCATCTAGATGTGACAAATCTGTCAAAATTCTCTTTTGTTACTTGGCAATGATGCTATTATATCAAAAATAATGTATATCTTTTAAAACTAACACAGATGCATAATTTTTATAAATTTAAATATTTCATTATATACACGACATGTCATCTTGAGTTGGCAATGTGTGTGTATATGTGGTTTATATACATGAGTGCAGGGAAAACAAAATAGTGAGATCAGATAAAAAATATCAGAAAATATAGATACATATATCCTTTGATGAATGAATCACCTTTGCATTGTTAAGACAGTTAAAACTATACAGTGATTGAAAAGCATATAATCTGAATTTATGATAAGGAACAGAATTCAGTGTTGTCTAGTCATCATTCAGTAATTTTATCATGGACTCTTAGTTTAAAATTCATTTTTTAAAAAGCTACTTTAAGATCATTTAGTTTGGGAAGATGACATATTTAAACTACTAGATGTGAGAACTACTCTGAAAATTCCTTTTGAAAAGACAGGATTACCTAAAAGTTCAGTAAATTTAATTATTATCTAACTAGCAACTATTGAAGGAGATAGCAAAACAGTAAGAGAGAAGAACATCCATGCAGCTCTGTTACCTCTGCTAGAAATTAGCTTCCTTTAGCTCTCCTGGAGGCACATATTATTCCACTGGGTTACTGAAATTATTCCCATGTCAGCATGGAAATGTAAGACTGCAGCACTAAGAAACTTATGTTTGGTTTTCCTTCTCCTCCCTATCTCTTTTTAATTTTAGAGATAAAAGGATATGATATTTGTAAGCTATATGGGGATCATTTTAGCTAAAGAACTCAACAAAAGTTATTTAAACCTATCAAAAATAATGAGGAAGATTAAAGAAGAAATGGGATTTAACATATGGTTCTGAAATATTATGATTGTTTGATTTCTATCATGCACTTTCAGACTGTCTGAAAGCATGTTGTGTGGCCTGGCATTGGTTTATGAACAGCATGAAAAACCATTATTAAAACCATAAGAAAATTATGGAGTTCATATACTAGATTAACTTAACTCTGATTTGCTGAATAAACGATTGGAGTCATATACTACATAAAAATGAAAGTAATATTTTGGAACCTGGGAATTAAACATTGATTTTTTAAAATATGTTTTCAACCTCCAGTATTATAAAATTGAGAGCTAATTTAGTGTAGTGGTTAAGACCCTGGACTTGAAAGTGGGAGACCATGAGTTTTAGTCCCTCATTGGGTACAAAACCAGCTGAGTAACCTTGGACCAATTGTTCTCTCTCAGCCATAGAAAATAGTCAGTAGCAACCCACTTTCA
>JANHZU010001412.1:172029-184445 GCA_032468055.1 Acrochordus granulatus | reverse complement strand
AGAAAATAGTCAGTAGCAACCCACTTTCAAAAAAACCTTGCCAAGAAGACTTCAGGGACTTCTCCAGGACATCACCAAGAGTTAACAATGTCTCAAAGGCACCCTGACCCAAAAAACATTGTAAAAATATTTTTAAAATGAAATGTAGTTAGATATGAAGCTTGGTAGATGTCAACACATGTGTCCGTAGGCATAGAGATATATATGGGCTTTACACTGGAGATCCAAGACATAAACCATAGTTATAAACCACAATGATGGATTTGATACAACAATCAAACCAAAAGCAATACAGCCAAATAATGACTTAATTTACTGTATGACAGATCCGCAAAAGTGGAAACAGTAGGCATCCCTATAAAGCATTCATCATAGCTCTTTTTCTGAAGACCAGTAGTAGAATTTCACCAACATTTTATATTATTGGAGAATGTGTGCTTTCTGCTTGTACAAACCTGTAAGGTTTTCATCAACACCAGTAAACTTGCTCTGGGGAGAAATATCCAATTTCCTATTTATGCAAATTATTTTAAGCACCCAAGTATGGCTGTCTAATAACTTTTAAAAGCTAGTATTGTATGGACAGTTATATTTGTTTTGATCTGGTAATGTAATCAAAAAAATTAATTAGAAATAAAACACAATGCTAAACATAAAGATTAGGAAGCAATGGAAGTTTAAAAATAATTTAAATTACTATTACAGTAGTTTTCACTGTAACAGATAACTATAATTAGAAATAAACATTTTTTAAAAAAGAACACAATGTAAGTAACAGTGAAAATGTGCTGTGTGAGGATAAGTTTCCCTACCTGATAAGTTGTTGCAAATGGAAAAATTACACTTCTTGGATACAAAAAAGCAGCACTTGTTTCTCTGAAATAAATTAGTTCTCTATTGTTGTGATACAAGGTGTGAGAAGCTGAAGTAGGACTTAGGAAAGTGAAATAATATCCATGTTAAAAGTGTGGAAGCAGCCTCAATTGGACCTTTGTGATAGGATTGTCATTCCTGAAAGAGCAATTCTGAGCAGGAAGGAAATCCTACTACGAATACTTGCTGAATGTTATCTAAAGCCTGCCAGGCAGAGACCTTAGTGGTTTGGGTTCTTCTTGAAAGGCACTTTCTAGGGACAACAATGCAAAGGAGCAACCCCTGTGGCAGAGCGGTTAAGTAATACTAGCAGTGAAACACAGAAGCCCAAGGATCAAAGCTATGGTGCATGAATGAGCAGTAATACTGTAACTGCGAAACAGCTTTGTGTTCTGTTTCTGTTCTGAAAGTCTGTGCCTGCTTTATCCTTTGCATCGTATCCTTCTAATTTTGCACTTTTTAGCTTTAGTTGATAGGTCAGAATTTCTAATGAGAGACTCTTGATGGGGTAACTAATCCCTATTGTGTGGTTCATCCATTGATTTTGGTTATTTCTGTTAAGATAGCTATTCTATCTCTAATTAGAAGCCCCAAGTTTCAAATGTGTTTTACAGCAGGGATCAGCAAACGCTTCTTGTAAAGGAACAGTTCCTGCCTATCCTCTGCAGGTGCAGCTGGCAAGCCATAGAGCGTGGCAGCCACTGGATGGCGCCAGCCTGCAAGCATTTTATGCCAATTTGTATGCTCCTTGCACAGCTGAGGCCCAGGCCTGGCAATCCGCCACCCACCTACTCATTCTTAGCTCATGGGCTGTATTGAAAACAGGCAGTGGTTGAATTTAGCCTGTGGGGCTGTTGTTTACCAAACCCTGTTTTAGACTAAAAAGCTGTGTTTCCTCATAAAAAGTAATGTGTTTTTAGCAGAAAATAGGGAATATCCAGAATTTCCATATCAAAATTTAACAACTACTAGATCTATGTCTCTGAGGTGTCTTGCTTTTTTTATACCAGTTTCAGGTACTCCTGAGGCAATATCTGGGATGCCCATGCTTTCTGAAAGCCCTCAGGCAGAAGCAAAATTGTAAACTGGTTAATTTATTATGAAAACCTAACCAGTTTTGGCTAATTCAGTGACTCATGATTAAAACAAATCTCTTTTTGTTTAAAGAGAGATTTCTGAATGTGAATTCAACCCTCTAAGCTTTGTCTGCACCCACTGCAAATATGTTCTGTCTCTGCCCCAACAACTTGCTTTCAGTGGAATGTAGCCTTTTCTCCCCCACTGTGTCACATAGTATTGCTTTAGGCTAGTTTGGGAGCTCACATGATTATTTCTGCCCTAAAACATTTCTTGTATAAGTTAAGTTAGGGGAAAAGATTTAATTAAGTTTTAACAATCTGTATAATAGCCTGCTTCCAGTAGTTTTTTTCTCTTTTCCGCTCTCATATCCATAAGAAAATGAAATAGAATTTAACAAGGAACAGCATTTTAATGGAGAAAGCTTTAATTTTGTGAGCCCCGAACCTTCAGTTTGAAGTGGCACATCTGAGGCACAGGTAGACTGCTACATATCAAAATGATCCTCTTTCTCTGTCCCTATCACCCTTTATCACTTTACACAAATCACAGAGACCTGCTTAGAATTGTGACTGCAAGCAAAAGAAAAGTGTGCAAGCAGACATGTGGGTGAGAAGAAAGCAGATTTGAAATGAGATTGGTTTTCACCCAAGCAGCACATAGTGTGCATCCTGCTTGGCATTCTCAGGCCATGCTGGAAATAGCCACGACCCTACAGAGCATTGGGACTGAAGTTTAAATACAGGCAGATTTATGACCCTGCAGCTATACTATCTGAAGAGAGGGAATTAGGAAATCTGTGGAATTAGTAGGGAAACTGTTTATCAGAAGCTAAAGGAATGGGACTGACTGACAGGAGGAAGGGGAAGAGCAGTCAAACATGAAAATCAATTTTCTTTACAGAAAAAATTATGTTCTAAACCACTGTGATTAATGAGTGGGTATTGGCAGAGAAAGGACCCAGGAGATAACCAGTATGGCAAAGAAATAATGTTTCTCCAAACTCTGCTATGATGAAGCTGAGTCCTTGCACTGATGGCACTTGTAGAGATAGGCAAATAGAATTGGGGAGACCCAAGTGCAACATCTACTCTCAACCATTGAAGCTTACTGGGGTAGTCAATCTCTCTCAATTGAAACTCCTCATAGTTTGATGTGGAGGTAAAGTGGAGGGCTAGGTAAATGAATGGAAAGACAAGATGCATATCTATAAGCACAGTGCTTACAATGACACAGCTGTATTGTAAATCTTCACTATTCACATACAACATCATGAAACTCATACAAATAATTCCAAGTTTCCTGATTCTATATCCCATTCTTTTTTCTTACCTCTATCCTTAGAGTCTCTTTTCTTTGATTCTACACAAATGCTTTATGCTTTCTTACTGATTATTTTTCTTGTTAAATAAAACTTTCCTGGCCCAAAGATCTATAGACTCCCTAGCACCAGGTTTCCATGGCATGTAGTGCCTGATCCAAGGTCATTCTGTGAATTCCTTCTGTGGTTGAGGATGAATCTAGAATCTAGATTTTCCCATTCCTTATTCAATGCCTTAATCACTGCATCACACTGTTTTCCATCAATGGGGCTGTCCTGTATCTTCACTTTTTTCTCTAGTAGCAATTCCTAAGAAACACTTCTTACATTTAGAACTTTGCATTCAGGCTACAGATACAAGCAAGAGAGGTTTTCAAGTGCAATACCTAGATGCACTAAAATAATAACAGCTGTGGGGGAATATTTTTTTATCTCTTGCTGTTTACATACATGCTACTGTCATGACCTTTCAAAACCTCTGTTAGGCCAACATCTGTAAATGTCATAAAGTTGCAATGTTGGGCCAAACTTTTACAAATAGCCTCTGGTGGGTGAGGAAGAGTTGCTGTTTGGAATCAGGATATTCCCACCCCTTTCATGGTACAGGTCCATAATTTTGTTCGCAACAACACCTGGAAGGGCAATTCCTCATCTCCTAGGGACTCCAATTATCACTGGCCAGAAACATCAGGAATCACTTCCTTCCCTGGGAAACTGCACAATTAATGTCTGAACAAAAGTTTCCCCTGCTTCAGAGTTGCATAGCTATATCTGGAAACTAGCCATATCCGGACAGCACAACTCTGATTCTTATCAATCTCTTCTTGGCTTTACAACATTTGTACTAGGAGAGATGAATTCCAACTCTCCTCATTGGTGCATCTAATCTTATTTGCTTATTCATCTACTTGAAGGTGATCCAGATTTCAATAGAGAGCTGTTATACCATTAATCATGGAACCTGGTTAGTATCAGAGCAGAATCCCACCTACTTTTTTAAAAAAGATTTTTATCCCATTTTTTTCATATGCAACTCAAGGCGGCAAATATATCAACAGCCCTTTCTCCTCTAATTTTCCCTGCAACAACTCTGTTGTTGAGCTGAGTTGAGTTGGGCTGAAAGAGTAACTGGCTCAAAGTCACTCAGTCAGCTTTCATGTCTAAGGGAAGCCTAGGACTCATAGTCTCCTGATTTCTAAGCCAACACTTCAATCATTATACCAAACTGTTTTTCTTTTTTTTCTTTATATAAAAATCTGCAAATTTCCAGTCTTTTATGAAGTTCAGAAAAATATGTGTGTTTTAATTTGGACCACAGATTGCACGTTTTGTACTTACTGCAAGATTTAGACACACAAAATAACACTTCCTTGAGTACAGTATATAATGGATTCATTTTGTTTCAAAGTCCATTATAACCAGAAAAGAGATATTATGGATTTTGCTAAATACAGTGGACTGCAGCTGATTCATAGCTTTCGTACTCTTGTTCCCCCTTTCCTCTAAACAGTACTTTTCATTTAACAGTTTCTATTATCCTTAGCTAGCATGGGCATTGGGCTTGTTTGTCCAGGTTTAGCCTGAAAATTCAACATAACAGGAAGCATCAGGTTAAGAAACACTACAGTAGCCATGCTGTTATAATCAACAAAACTGTAATTTAAATACACCTCAGAGAGATTAGGTAAAATTAAATTAAAATTAGATTTTAAAAAATATGATAAAATGAAAATGGGTTGCTTACCAGACTGCTGTCACTAAGTGATGCAGTCGTATAACATTGTGCTTTATAACTGTGTTACTTAGTGATGACAGTTCTGATCCCAAATGCTCTTGTATGCCAAGGATTATCTGTTAGTAACTTATGTGAAAGTGGCTCTATTTTGTGTAAGTTATTTAGTCTTATGAATTCATCCATTGAATATTTATTTATGTTTATGTATTCACTTGCTTTATTCCAATTTCTGAAATTACAAATATCATAGTCATGCTGGCCATATGACCATGGAAATATCTTCTGACAACACTGGCTCTTCAGTTATGAAACAGAGATGAACACTGCTGGTCACAACTGGCAGGGGAAACCTTTACCATTTATTAATTTATTATCTCTAGTACAACTTAAATACATGTATTCAATTTAGAACTAACTGATGGACAAATGGAAAAAAAATCAAGTGCAGCAGTTGGCAAAGTCCCAGGGAAAACTAAGCTAATCAGCACCAAGAAACATTTTTGAATTTTTTAAAATAAATTCATTATACTGTAAAGAAAGACCTCTTCTGTCTTTCAAATTTTAGTACCAATTGTGAAGATTATTTACTACATAATTATTTATTGTTGTTCTAAACTCTAGTTGAATTATTCAGCAGCACTGGCCTGTATAGTAAACAATAAAGTCAATTAAATAGAACTATCTTTTAAGTTTAAGTAGAGCATTTCTGTGCACAACAAACTGCTGTTTGAAGCATCTATCATTATTAGAGTACCCTGCCAATGAGCCTCTATGTATCTGCCACTAAAAACTAGGGGCACTGTAAAGGAAATTGGGATTATATGCAGGTTTACATCTAATCCTTATAGGGTTTGAATCAGGTCTCTTTGTTACCTTGGGTGACCTGGGAGGAAGATCTGGAACTTAGCCAATATTTCCGGATGGCTGTGGACCAAGGGTGAAAAAACATCTTGCTGGGCAAGATGATTTTTGGGAGTGTTTTACCATTACTGATTTTCTCACTCAGGAGCCCCAGATCTCACCAGCTAAAATACAGTGAAAATCATTTAATGGTACATCAAACTTGTATTTAAGCAATGGAGCAACAAGAGACTGCACATACGTGAGAGAAACAGAAAGCTCCATTTCTTCTCAAAAGAAGAAAACAGAAAAC
Source organism: Acrochordus granulatus (assembly GCA_032468055.1). Classification (NCBI taxonomy): domain Eukaryota; kingdom Metazoa; phylum Chordata; class Lepidosauria; order Squamata; family Acrochordidae; genus Acrochordus; species Acrochordus granulatus. The sequence goes on along the minus strand of JANHZU010001412.1, from coordinate 178,286 downwards.
AACTGTTGATTTTCTTCAATCAACAGAATTGAAGTTCTGTCAGATGAGCCTAGCTTATTCTTCTATATCCAGAAGAGAAATATTGTGGGTTACCATGAGAGGGAAATAATTTTCCTTTTTCTATTTTATAGGTCCCTAGAGTAAAACAAAGACTTCCTTGAGTTGAACTCAATGTTTGGTGATTGCATCTATATAATTTTCTTGGCAATGCTGCAGAAGTACTTTGCCATTTTGAAAGATTTTTTCAACTTCCAGTCTAGCCAAAAGCCCAATAAATATTTTCAGGTGGTTCCAATTAGGCATAATTCTGACCACAAGAAGTATCAACCTGGTCTGATCCTGCTCAGCTTCCAAAATCAGCCAAGATCGGCTAGGTGCTGCCATTGCCATGGTCCACAGATGTATTACAGCTAGTGAAAAGCTCTGCAGATCAGTTACTCTTGTAGCTTATTTCGAGTATATGCTAACCCATAAATAATTAACTGTATAAAAAGAAGCTATAAAAGCCTGTTTTATTTGTTTTTTCAAAAATACACAATCTACAGTATTGTGCAAAAGTCTTAAGCCAACAGCAGCTTTGTTTTAGCAAAGTTTTAATGACCACCCATAACTATTTTTCAGTCTCCATATTAAGATTTGAACAGAAAATACAGGAAATATGTAAATAAAATTTAAACACAATTTTCAGAACAAAATGGCTTCTTCAGGTAAAAGTCAATACAAAATACTGTAGTACTAAATACTTAGCACTTTAGCTTATGGAAGCTGTTTTTCTGCTTTTTCCTGATTTTAATACTGCATACAGATTTCCTGTATTTTTTGGTTCTATTCTTATAAAGAGACTGAAACATAATCATATAAGGTCATTACATCATTGCTAGAACAACAAATCTAATGGCAGCCTACACCTTTTTCACAGTACAGTATATCTATATTTTTATACACTGGTAACATTTCTATATAAACAGAGGAAAAAGAGGTATCTGAGTTGTAGTCTTCTGCTTTTCACAACCAAAAAAGGGCAGGTATATCTTTCTGGAAATTTCAGGAGACAATGTAGAAGAACTCAGATGCACAACTTCCCTTTCTGACTCCACAATTTCACAGAATGTTTTTTCTGCTTTTCACTCTCTACCTCCTCCACACAAGTCCACATTCCTGAGCAATGAATCACTTGATCCAGCAATCTTTATGTGTATACTCAAACTGCCTGGTTGCTACAACACTCATAATAAACACTCCTCTTCGTGAATAAAAGGCCAGCATGGCACAAAGATTTCCTAGCTTGGTAGAATCTGACATTATGAAACTAGGGGGTGGCAAATACATAGGGAGCAGAACAACAGCAGTCTAATTCAGCCTTCAGAGGAAGGGAAAGGGTATATTTGATCCTCCAAATAATAAAGTCTTTGCTGGATACCAGGGATTGGATGCTACCACATTTTAATCTTTGGGTGAAGACAGATTATAATGTTTTTGAAAATAGTAGAGTCTTCGTTTTGATCAATCAAATCAAGCATGTTTCTTTTTAGAGACAAACCTGGAATAAATTTATCTCAGTTCTGCAAATACGAAAGAGAAGCCATGTATATCTCAATTTTGTTGTTGTTGTTCAATCACTCAGTTGTGTCTGAGTTTTTGTGATCTTATTTATTTATTAATTATATTTCTATGCCGCTGAAATCCGGAGACTCTCGGTGGCTAACAAAAACAAGCATTAAGAACATCAATTAAAAATGTTTTTTTTAAAAATTACAACATTAAAATAAAATAAAAAACCCGACGGAATAGAGAGGTGGGCTAAAAAATATTACATATATGAAAAAAGTGGGGGTGATGATGAGCCCCTCCTGGAGCTCCAGGCCATCTCACAGAGCCAGGTCTTAAGGCCCTTCCGGAAGGACTGCAGCACACCAAGCCTCTCTGTCCTGCACTGCCTCCTGGTGTCCACCTAAATCCACATCCATCATGTCTATAATACTGTTTAACCATATCATCCTCTGCCACCCCTTTCTCCTTTTGCCTTCAATTTTTTCCAACATCACAGTATTTTCTATTGAGTCCTCTCTTCACATTAGGTGGCCAAAGTATTTGAGCTTAGCTTCAATGTCTGTCCTTCCAATGGGCAATCAGGGTTGATTTCCTTAGGACTGACTGGTTTGATCTTGCAATTCAAAGGACTCTCAAGAGTCTTCTCCAGCATAATTCAAAGGCATCAATTCTTCAGTGCTCAGACTTCCTTATAGTCCAGCTCTCATAGCCATACATTACTATTGGTAAAACCATAGCTTTGACTATATGGACCTTTGTCAGCAAGGTGATGGTTCTGCTAATATGTTGTCTCTGTTTGCCACAGCTTTGCTCCCAAGGAGCAAGCATCTTTTAATTTCATGCTTCAGTCACTGCAATGACCTTGGAGCCCAAGATGGTAAAATCTGTCACCATTTCTATTTCTTCCCCTTCTGTTTGCCAAACAGTAATGGGACTGAATGCCATGATCTTAGTCTTTTTTATGTTGAGTTTCAAGCCAGCTTTTGCATGCTCCTCTTTCACCCTCATCATTAGTTCCTCTTCACTTTCTACTTTTAAAGTGGTATTGTCTGAGGTTGCTGGCAATCTTAACCTAAATTGTGGTCACCAAGAAATTTCCTAGTCTTTCCCAAAGCAATTTCCCATAAGAAAAAAAAAGTTTAAGGGAAGAAATAAATTCACGTTGACAGATTTAAAGTTAGAAAAAAAGTGCTGCCAAATATGCATTAACTTTCTCAATTTAGTGCCCTGGGGTCAGGGATGAAGAAGGGAAGGAAATGCAGTGTGTATGAATGCCAACTGCATGTTTATGAGAACTGAGGGATGCCTGAGTCCATGTTACATCTGTCTATGTTTGATGGTCTCTTAAAGGCAATAATATAATACTCAACTTCCTGTGGCATTCTCAGAAAATACTTACTTTACTATTGAAAAGCAAGAGATCTGTTCTCCAAAGAGTGCTGGAAAGAAAAAGATGTTTAGAACAGATACAATATGTTTCCATTCATATGGAAAGTCAATCTTACTATGTGGTAAAAAAAATTTTCATTATGCATAACTGGGAGAAATAGGATCTCAGAAAAATAGGATCTTAAGAAACAAATATTTTTTGCAGAGAATTTCATAAATTTATTCTTTTATCTGTAGGTTGCCTGGGAATTTGTGCAAAAGAACTCTACAGATTCTTTAAACATTATTAAGGAAGAGGGAAAGAAAAGATGAATCAGAGGAAGCAAGATTGGTAACTTGTTTATTAATTCCAAAACTGGATGTTCAAAATTAGTTTCTGATTGGCCAAACTAAATTTCAGATTGAAACTTAAATAAAGAGACTTCAAACAAATTTTCATCACCAGTGACATATCTATTTATTAGCTTAGTCAAAACAATAAAGTTGTTTGGAATATTTTATGTGTTTGTATCCCACCTTTATTATTTTATGAACAACTCAAGGCACGAGCTTATTTAACATACTTTCTTCCTCCTATTTTCTCCACAACAGCAATCCTGTGAGGTGAGTTGGACTGAGAGAGAGTGTCTGGTTGAAGGTCATCCAGGTGAATTTCATGGCTAAAATGGGATTAGAATTTAAGACATCCTGCTTGCTAGTCAGCTACCTTCACCACTAGACCACATTGGCTCTCATATACAAGGACAGGTTAGGAAAGATTTCTTAAATATGCATTTAGCAGCTCTGGAACTGTTCAAAGTTTATTCTTGGCCTTAGCAAAATATTTCATTCCAAATTATCCCTCCTCTTCCTGACTGTCATGTTTGCTTACTGGGTGCAGGGAGAGATTAAGGAAGGAATTTGAAATGCATGGGCCAGAATGGGGCCTTCCGCGCCCAACTAGAAAAATAAAATACTTTGTCTGCATTCCTCTTTCAGCAAGGGTGTGGCTGGGTAGCTTAGAAAGTTTGAGAAGATAGATAAAAAATAGATAAAAAAAAGTAGCTTAGAAAGTTTGATAAGATAGATAAAAAATTCATTTTGTAGCAGCAAATATAGCTTTTATATCTCAGTTTACTAAGATGACCTGTCTTGAAACAGTATATATGGTGGAATGGGAGTACCATGTATCTGTGCAAGGGAAGTCTCTCAGTCTTTAGAAGTTTCACATCAGGTAGAATACCACAGAATTATCAATTTCAATTTCACTAAGATCTCCATACTGGAAGGAGCATTACTTTTTGATACTCTGCCCATTGTAAAGCTGAAAAAGTCAGAACAGTATCACTCTGCTGTGGTTAATTTGCTTTGTGTTTAAGCCAATTTGGGACAGGGACCTGCTTACACTGAAGATTGCATTTGTCCAACATGTTACCGCATGGTTTGCTTAACCATATTTTATTGAATAAACCAGTACTGATTGGCTTCACATATTATGGAACATCATAAATAAAAAATTATAAGGCATAATGTCTAAATTCACATATTTCTACAATTACATCATACATTTCTACATTACATCATACATATAGCTTAGCATTTAACTGGGCTTATTCAACATGTAAAATTAAGAACTTTTAATTAGTGACAGTGTTTGGATATTATGAGAAAACATGGTTTATCAAACTAAAAATATCTAGAGTCATTGCTATCACAGATATGCCACAAACATGTATAGTAATCGTATTTAGTGGGGGTACGAACTTCAGATAGGCTAAAGTAATTTCTATCAGCAGAAAGTTCAGTTTGGCAAAACAAAATTTGAAACAATTTTGACATCAGTCCTGTGCTGTATAAAATATTTTGCAGGGAGTTTTAAACAAGAATCTTTTTTAAAAAAAAATCACGTAGATAATAAAAGCAATTATATGGAAAAAGACAAAATGGTGTCATATAGTATGTGTGCTTCTTGGTAAAATTGGAGGTTTACAAGAACTTGCATAGAAAAACTATTTGATGGATTATTATTATTGCTGTCATTTTTATTCTAACACTAATATTGGACAAGACATTATGGAACAACCTAAGCAAAAGGACATAGTGTTCTGGATCACATTAAGTCTTAAATCATGGTTTACAAAGCACTATGACTAGGTTTACACATTATATCAAGACCAAATTAGTAAAGTTACATTACTTTGCTTTCTGCATCAGACTAATAAAATAGTTTATCTAATTTGCTTTGGCATGCTATACAATCTTAGACATTATGATTTATCAATCCTGGCATAAGGATTAGCAAAAAGTATGAAAATACTCATTACGGCTTGGTACAATGTATTGAACTTAGCTAATAGTAATCATCAAAACCCATGAGATAATGACAAGAATCATAAAAAATTAAGATCTGACAATTGTACAAGATTTTGAGTATTTTTTTATTGATTGTGAGGACCTGTAAAAGTTGCTTTGTTTAGGATGATGTTGTAACTTTTACTCTGTTCAATATGCCATAGCTAATATTTGCTTCCTTCCTTAGCCATCTTTGTTATTTTTAATAATATTTATTATGTTGATATTGCAATGTTTATATTGTTGTAAATTGCCTAGTATCATCTGAGGACCAAATGGGCAGCATATTAAATAAAAAAGCTTGACCACAGAATATATCAAGAAAGATGTTCTTATAGAAACAAGATATTCCTGGAATATCTAAACCAGTGTATGAGTGTGTATGGTGTATAAGGAACCTTTCTAGAAATGCCTTTTGTATGAAACATTTTTTTATAAATGGAATAGCTTTTAAAAGTATTTATGTAAAAAGTAGTTACATAGTTCAGATTCTACCATGCTGTGAAATGAATATACTTTTCTCATACTAAGGATATTGTATACAATTACAGTCATGTGAAAAAGTAAGTATGTCCTCTTTGGGTTCTATGGTTTTACTTATCAGGACATAGTAAAAATCATCTGTTCCTTAGCAGTTCTTAAAAGTAGGTCAATACAACCACAGATAAACAACAGCACATGACGTATTTCACCATGTCATCATTTATTTTATAAAAAGAAAGCCAAAATGGAAAAGCCATGTGTGAAAAACTAAGTACACCTTATGATTCAATAGCTTGTAGAATTACTTTTAGCAGCAATAACTTGAAATAATTGTTTTCTGTATAACTTTATCAGTCTCTCACATCATTGTAGAGGAATTTTGGCCCACTCTTCTTTACAACATTGCTTCAGTTCATGAGGTTTGTAGGTATTTGTTTATGCACAGCTCTCTGGAGGTCCTATCACAATATCTCAGTTGGGTTGAAGTCTGGACTTTGACTGGG
>JANHZU010001412.1:77792-89217 GCA_032468055.1 Acrochordus granulatus | reverse complement strand
TGCATTTTGACATTTAACATATCAGACACCATGAATTCCTTCTATGGTGGCATTTTTAAATTATTCCTAGAGAAGGAAAGAGAAAAAGCAGCATCAAAAAGTGCTCAATAAATGGATCTTAAAATGGTCTTTGCCAGAGCCACGGGATTGCAGTAGATGCAAAAGCATTGAGCCCCATGAATATGGGATGCCTTGAACAGACAAGCAGGCTTTGGGCAACTCTGTTTGCTTCCAGGTTACCACAGGTTTGGATTTAGCATACTTAAATTGTTGCTGTATACTGTGTTAAAATTCCTCCTTGCCCATACCCAACCAGGTTTGGAAATGTTACTTGTGTTATTGTGGATTTCATTAATATAATACTTAAAATGGGAAGCCAGCGCTGACCATTGCCTCTCTCCCTCAAATCCAGTCTGATATTGTAACACAGACACTGCATTTGTCTTATGTTTTGGCATGTTTCTGTCTTCATAAAAAAATTCAGCAAATAATCCTATCCTTAATTATTTGCTAAATTGTTTATGAAGACAGAAATGTTTTTAATTGATCAAAATATTGCTAAGACTTACCAGCCACAAAATAAAATAGGTCAGATTTGCTATGTTGCTTACATGGTAAATGTAAATATAAACTATATTTGCCATTCAGTTAAAGAAAAATTACAAACATTTTTGTAAAATAAAAATGTTAAAGAGCTTAGAATCAACATTCTGCATATAAGGGAATATTAGCACTTTGGAGGAATATTACACAGGGATTATAAAAGAGGATAGGCACTTTTAAGCATTCCCACTATTGTGCAGAATCAGCTATAGAGTCTGCATTAAAATTCCAGAGAGCAAGTTATATATTTTTTTTTCAACAGAAGAAAAAGGAATTTTGTAAAGAGGAAGAGGATTCTGTCCATCTGCTTGTCTGTCTTCTCACCTAATTCTCAATTAGGATAATTGCTAAAAATATAACAGAGTGGGACAAATTTGATATGGAGGAAGCCATGGGCAGAAGAATTATCTGGAAATTCCAGGACTGTACACTAGATTAGATTGGGACTCCAAAGATACACTGCCAAGAAACCTGTACACACAGTACATAGCCAACAGATGTTGAGCCTGACTTGGCAGTGTTCTTACCTTTTCTTTGTCTTTTTAAAATTCTTTCCAATCCAAAGGAAATTTGAAAGAAATGAGATTGGTTCAGGCTTTCTCCATCCAAATAATAATTTTATGCAAATGGGAACAGCACAAAATACAGGGCAGAGCTGGTAAAAGGACAAGATCAAAGACAGAGCAGTTCTGGCTGGTGGCTGCAGAGAAAACAATAATAATAAAATCCCAATGCATCCTTATGGGAGAAATAGTTGTAAAGCAGCTTCTTCCTTTCTAAGCCCCTTTCCCATTTGGTTAGGAATCCAGAGCAGAGCATATTCAGTCTATCCTTTTTTCCCCACTGTATACATTCATGCACACATAGATACAAGCACCATAAAAACAGAAACACACCAAAACCCATTGTTTACTCACCCTGATTAGACTCCCCTCTCAATAAAGCAAATCAACAAAACACACATGGTACATTCAGAGACAGCATGTATACACACATCCTGATGAGAAGAAAGTGTATACACCCTAACTTCACCCAACAGAAAATACAAATACCTCAACTGGCCCCTGCTGGTGAAAGGGTTGGGAAGGATTCCAGAAACCCTGCTCTGCATAATTTCACTGCCTTGGTATACAGCGGGGCCAGTTTTCTGGTTTTGCTGCCACCTATTGTTTATATATTGCAATAGCACCTTTTCTTTGCAGATTCTGTTAAGTACTGCATCAAGCTCAATTTTTGAGGTTATGTGTTAACTAAGACTACGGATGGGATGCTTACTGCATATAGGGTTACCCAATTTCAAGCATTCAACAAGCATGCTATGCTTTCTGGCTCAGAACTTTAATATCATTACTACAAATTAGGCTATTCCAGGTTTCTATAAAAATACTGAGGGCAATAAATGAGGTATTTTAGAAAACTGCCATCTAAAATAGTCAACGTTAAAAATGAATCTTGAACAACATAAACCTTTCAAAACAGAACTGCTGGTGCAGGCAAATCCATTTTACATAGTAGCCTTATTCCACTTGGTGCTGCAAAAAAAAAAAATCCTGCTCTTTGTATTTATACTTTCTGCTTCCAAAAATAGTTGAATATGGATCTAGAGCAGGGATTCAGAATGTAAATCTCCAAGGCTGGGTGTATTTCTGTTGTGTTATGTTCCTGCCTGCTTGCCAGCAAAGATACCTTCAATGACTTAAGTGTAAGTTCCTTTGGCACAGCTTTTTCAGTTACTATATTTATTTTCCCTCTTCTGTTCCTGGGGTTCCGTACCACACATGTATGGAAAATAGCTCTGGGGTCTGGGATTGTCAGACTGAACCAAAATCCTTTGCTGCTGGAAGTGAAATTGGTCACCCAAAACATCTATATACAGATGTTGATCGAAGTGTCATTGTTCTTAAGGTAGTAGTGTCTTCCACTGATATTGAGATTGCTCATCATGGGGTAGGTGGAATTAAATATTGTATCTTAATTACACATATTCCAGAGAACTGCAGCCAGAGAGTTGACAAGGGGCACCATTGCTCAGTGGTATTGCTGCAGCAAAGTCAGTAAAGTCCCACAACCTCCCTGAGAGCAGCAGAACTGAGTCCAGAGGGAAACAAATCTCCAGCTTTAACATCCGAACCAGATTTTCAGCCTAGCAGCTTTCTGTCCAAGGATCTATATTTAGAGCTGATAATTTTAATATTTTTTCTTTAAAACAGCAATTGCTCTTTCTGCACCAAAACAGTTTATTCCTAAGGAAAGGTATTTGGCAGCAAAAATAAACTCAGTTTTATTCCTACAGGAGTAATGGTACACATTTTAAATAAGTTTCAAACAGGAAACAGTGCGGAGGAACCATGACTGGCAAACTGAATGTAGCAATAATAAAGCACGGAACAGCTTGGTGCGGGGGCGGGGTGGCGGGACGCAATGTGGATAATGCCGTTGTGTTCTTCATCCCAAAAGGAATTCTGGGGATTGAACTTCACACATTTTCAAATCGCCAAGTTAAGAAGCAATGATCTAATGGCTGACTAACAGCGTTCCCGTGGGACCCTCACTGAAATTCCCCAGCTGGACCCTCGCTTCATCCTCACCTCTTTTCTGTGGTGCTTGCTTCTCTTTACCTTTACCGTTAAGAGCCAGCTCTGGATGTGCTCAAAACGTTTTTATTCACATTTGATACTTTTAGGCTGCATGATATATGGCACAGTCGTCGTATATACAGTATTTACATACATTTGCTTTGTTTCATGTATGCTGATGGAGTATGGCAGTGATCTTTCATAAAATATATATCGATGCTGTAATGTACTGACGTTGTGAGGTAATTGTGAGCTATGAACCAGTTGCTCCTTTCCTTGGCTTCAGGTTGGCCCTAAATATGTTATTTCTCTCAGATTTAGGCATAATTAGATGCAAAAGGAAAGCTAGGCTCTTCCATTCCCAATAGGGCCTGAGTCCTGACTGTTTAAAGTGATCAGCGCCTCGCCCTTCTCGGTAGTAAAAAAGGCTAATTAAAAGAACACATGTCCTCTTCACATTAATGACTTAAATTTCAAAAGAGAACAAATTCTTTTCCTTATGGTCCTTCAGTGAATCTTGGTGTGAGGGTAGCTGGCCTGTATTTTTCTTCCCTCTCTACAGTATTGTAATTATGAAAGCTTTATGAAAGATTTAGACTTTGACCAAAATTGCTGTGAGATCTGAACGAAACATCTCCTGTTTTTAAGGAATTCTAAAATGGAGGGGAAATGACGGAAGGATTCATTTCCCCCGCTCGTAGCTTCCTTAAGGCTACACGAGATGCCTTAACATGGGCAAATTTGACTTGCCACGAAGGTTTCCTCCATCTTTGCATTTGAAGCTTTCTCTTAACAATTTCTGAGCTTTGGCCAATGAGAGCGCAAGGTATAGCGTGACTGACAGGGGTAAATAGGAGGGTTTTTTTCCACTCCTTGAATTGGCCAATGAAAGAGAGGGGGAGGGACTCCTGAATTCCCCTCACTTACCATCTTGTTTGATTTTTGGAGATGGCCTTGGAAGGTGGAAACAAGTTTACTGTTGGCTGCAAGAAGCAAAAACCACATTAAGGACAGAACACCCCTCCATAAAATTGGCAACAACCATAATGTACTGAAAAAAGCTTTAGTTTAAAAATTGGCTTTATTTTTTGCATGTATATTGTTCTTTTTCCTTGAGTGTTCAGGTAGTAAATGTGAGAGTATTCACCTTAACTGTATGAGTACTTTGGGCTGGGGAAAAAAATGACTGGCCCAAAATCACCCAGTAAGATCCATAAGCATTTGGATATGGGCCACCCCAGTCTTAATCTGATTTCTTATTCACCATGCAACATTAGCTTGGAATATCACAACACAGAAACAGTAGACAATTCTACTATGTACAGAAAAAAACTTAACTGAAAGAAGGCAATGGCAATCCACTTCCATACTGTCAGCAGAAAAGCCCATGTTTTTGAACTGGACTCGAAGGAAATAATCCTTATCTGTTCATAATGAATGGATTTTCAAAATTGGCGGGGTCCAGAAGACGGGCCTTTTCTGCTGTGGCGCCTGCCCTTTGGAACATCATTCCACCCAGGGTGAGAGCAGCTCCCACACTTCTGGCCTTCTGGAAAGGCCTGAAACTATGGCTCTGTCGAGTGGCCTGGGGGCTGGGTAGCCCTTGGAAGATAGCTACTTGACTGATGGTTTCTTCTCCGTTTTCATCCCATCTTGTTCTTAACTTTTTTTTGTATTTATTTATTATGCTGTTTGTATACCTTTCTACGGGCATTTTACTGTGAGCCACCCAATGTTGCTTATAGTGAATTGGGTGGTAAATAAATTTAATGAATTAATAAATAAATAATAGTTTAAATGAATTAACATAATAATTTCTGTTCCAGTTAATTTTCTTGTTTTCCCTTGGCCAGGTGCTGTTATGTTTTGTTACCCGTTCAAAATGGACAATTCTAACATAATCCAATACTGGAACTTGCAATCTGAAATGTGAATGCTGCCATGCAGTGCCATCTTCTGTCCATATACTTTTTATATTCCTTCGTCTCTCATCTTGCTTGCAGAGTTCTTGGAAAAACAGAGAAATGGAGGAATAAAAGGAACATTATATGAATGATCAGGGACCAAATTTAGTCATTCTATAGAACAGGAATAATTTATGGCCTGTCATTGTCTCAGCCTAAAAAGTGTCATTTAAGTACTCATTTAATAGCTTAGATAAAATACACTTAAAAAAAGCAGTATCAAAATAGATGCTCTTGTATTTGCATGGCATACTTTGTGGAACTAATAGCACTTAAGGCTATCTTCTCCTGAAATTATCAGACTAATATTTAAAAAAAAACATAACTGAAAGTGGCTTGCATCATAGATTTTATTAGTTATATGATTAACTGTTGTTCAGTGAATACATCAGGACTGCCTGAAATCTTTGACTGCACTAAGCTATTAACTATGGCTCATAATGTACAATGGCTATCATAAACAAGCCAACTGTATTATGGATTAATGCAAACTTTACCAAGGTGAGATCTTCAAACTGTATTCAGATTCCAGCTATCAGAATTCCCTTTAGAACTGTCAGGTGACATGGATAAAGACCACGCTGATGGAGAACAAAATAAGTTCTGATGGAGAAGTAAATACTATTATAATTAGTACAGTTTATTTTCAGATGAACATCCATACTAGAAGAAAGCAATGATAAATTTCTTTCATGCTGTTCTTGAAATAAACTACAGTATATAGACCAATGTAAGTAGCCTTAGGAGGTGAGCTCAAGAAAGCCTTTATATTTTTAATATGTACAAAGCCACATGAAATCCGTGCACTATCTGTATCCATTGTATACAGCTCAGTGTAAAATTTCAGGATGGGGGCAAAGCCTTAAATTACACACTGGTAAGAAACTACAAAATAGGTAAAAAAATCAATATTAAGGGACTGGAATATTTTTATGTACATGATGAGGAGGAGGAAGATGAAGAATGTGAAAAGATTTCACTCCTTTCAAGTAAAGAGTAAAGGAAGGAAGAATTATAATATAAAAAGTGATAGGGTTCCTTCACATTTAATGCCATGCAGATCTATCTGTTGAAATTCTTTTTTCTGTAAAATAATTCCTATCTTTTACCTCTGGCATCATGGAAAAAACAACCCGGAAGTAGGACTGAGCTAGAAAAACCTGCAGTCCATTTGTTCAAGTAATTACATTCACAAATTTTAAAAGAGCTGGTGTTTATCGTATAATGAATATACAGTATATGACTTTAGTTAAGGAGATCTAGGTTAAAATTCAAACTCTGTTCTAAAGTTGATGGGCTGACCTTGATGGGCCAGTTATTATCTCAACATGTTGATCCTACTTCATAGGATTATTGTAAAGGATAATTATCAATATTATTTGAATAAATGGTTGGAACAATCTGGAAAAAAATATTTAAAGATAGCAAAAACAGCGTAACAATGACAAATGAAAGAATTTACCACTATTAATTCTTGTACTTCACGTTAGCAATATAAGCATGATCCAGCCAAATGTTATGATTTTCTATTTAATTCAGTAAGTGAGATTTAAATGAGTATCTAGTCCTCCACTAAAATAAATAATCTCCATGTATCTATATTTTCTGAGAAATAAATCTCAGTGTGCTCAATAGGACTTGCACTTTAGCAACATGATAGAATAATCCTACACATATCTATTTGGAAGAAAATCCCAGATAAATATACACAGGATTATAGTCTTAAAATAATTAATTTTGAATGGATTGTCACTTGTATAAATATGTGCATATACATATCCATACCTATCTTGTAATGAATGTTCATAGATGGGAATGTGTGCATTCACATATAAATACTAATAGCTCAAGTTAATTTAGTGAATAGATAAAACTAATAATAATTTTTCCATATAGATGGGAGTGTTGGGTCTCAATTTAAATTAATAAACATCCACTGTTTTTCTATCTCTTGAATTTAAGATATAAATTTTGTTTGGGATTACTGATAATTCTTTTGCATGAAGAATGCTACAATTCACCAAATTCAAGATATCTATTTCTCTATAATATATAAATGATAAAAGAAACTGAAATAGATTTGCCTACAATCATAACATACCTTGATGCTTTCAACTTTTTTCTTCTGCTGTTTCTCAGATGCACTGGTCCTGGGTGTCAGATAGAGAGAAAGCAAAAAAGCATGCATGTTCATGTGGAATAGAAAGTGATTCTGTCAAGACAGATGGCAACCGTTAAAGGGCAGAAAAAAAGGAAAGGAAAAAGGAAACTTATTTGCTGCTGAGAAGTGCAATGCCACTGGTCCCTTTCATGTCAAAGATCTTTCCTGCCAAATATCCTTGGCACTGAGTCCTTGCTGTTTTCTCTTCTTGAAACAACAACTGCTCAGGGTGCAAATGTCAAATCTTTCCCAGATGCTGTGCAGTGGTATTAAGCCTGGTCATATTCAACTCTTTTGTCCTGTGAGTTTTATTCTTTTGCTTTCACTTGGCTTCAATTGGCAGAATTCTCAGATTAAGACTTGCCAGCTGGTTTCCAGTAAGGAAATGCAGGCTGAGATGAGAGAGCAGGGAAAGATGCTGGAATCCAACAGCCTGGAAAATCATGGGGGATGGGGGTATTGATGGTCCTTTAAGAACCTCACTCTAGTCTGCGATATGTTGGCTGCGATAAAGGCAGCAGCCTCTTGAAATGTAAAATACTAACTGATACAGTGCAAGCTCCGATTTGATTAACTGATGGATTGCATGCTGCATACATTCTGCCCCCCCTTTACTTACATATATACACAGGCGCACACACTACTCTCATCACTAGATTCTCTGTGTGTGTGAGAGAGAGAGAGAGAGAGAAAGAGAGAGAAGAGGGAGGGCTTTGTTTCCATTGGCTGATTTTAGCCTTCCCACCCACATCTGTTCCACATCACCTTGGTGTCTCCCTAAATAAAACCAGCCCTCCTTATCGCAGCAAGGAAATCAAGCAATAGAGTTGCAATGGATTTTAAATAAACAGTTCCCTCCCCCCATCATTGCCAGGCTGCCGAGAGGAGCAGGCAGGAGGCACCTTACCAACTGCTACTGAAACGCATACACATAGCTACCTTGCCTGCTTGCTGACTCTATTGCCTTTTTCACCCCATGAGTGAGGGCTGGAGTACACAAGAAGCTGGCTCAGGCAGAGGACAGAATTGGTACCTTTATGATCAATTCTTTCTCCATGGATTTAAAGGACAGCACCAGTGAGGAAAGCCTGGGAAGCCTTCAGCCTTCCAGTCTCCAGATTTTTGCTAACACTTCAACCCTACATGGAATCCGCCATATCTTTGTTTATGGACCCATGACTGTGCGGCGGATTCTATGGGCTCTGGCATTTGTAGCTTCCCTGGGCCTTCTTTTGGTAGAGAGCTCTGAGCGAGTGATTTATTACTTTTCTTATCAGCACATCACCAAGGTGGATGGGGTTGTTGCTAACAGCTTGGTCTTCCCAGCTGTCACCATCTGCAACTTTAATGGGTTTCGCTTCTCCCATCTCACCACCAATGATCTGTACCATGCTGGTGACCTTCTAGCTTTGCTAGATGTGAATTTGCAGATCCTTCATCCCCATCTTGCTGATCCAACAGTCCTGGCCATACTGCAAGAGAAAACCAACTTCCAGCACCACCGAGCCAAGGTCTTTAGCATGAGTGAGTTCCTGGGCCGTGTGGGCCATGACATGAAGGAGATGCTGTTATATTGCAAGTTCCGAGGGCAGGAGTGCAGCCATAAGAATTTCACAACTGTGAGTACAAGAAAGAGATTGAGATAGACTTTCTTATTACCTTAATGCTGGTTATGATGACGATGGAACAAAACTAGAACTGATAAGTACATTTCTCATGGCTTCTCATGATGAAATAGCAATCTTGAACTGAAGTATGCTTAATAACCTTGTGGAAAATTTGGGAAATTTTAAAATGGGAGATCGACCCAGATTAAGGATTAAGGCCTGTTACCTGAGATATTTCAATTGGCTCTAATTATTGGCCTGTTCAATCTCTTGATGTAAAGAATGGCAATATTCAATATATAAAGAATGGCAATATTGCACTATGATTTCTTTGAGGAAACCAGCTTATTTTGTGGTTGAATTATGATTGGCAGAAAATCAGTACTGAAATAATGCAATACTTTCTGACTGATATCCTCTTTGATAATGACGTATGATATTGACTTATGTCCTTTTTCTCCCAGTAATAATTATCTCCTATTTCATATGAGATTTTTTCCAGACCCCTTCTCATAATTCTGTAAGGGGATAACTGGGGACAATATAGGACTTTCTATATAGTTACTTAGTGACCTACCTCTTGTTTGTGGTCTAGGAGAAGCGCAGAGTTTCATGATTGATGAGCACTAGGTAGTGAAAGGTAGAGCCTGTTCCATTCTACATTCTGGTCTGTTGTATCTCATTTCTTCTAAATGTTTATAGTAGGCAACAAGATGAAGCTGTTACAGTAGGATTACTATTGCTTTAGTTCTTAAACTAAATTTAGTTCTTAAACTCAATGTATGCATTATTTCACATTGTAGCACCAATATGTTGACTTTCAGGTGTGTGAATGAAGTATGATAAGTATAAAATATTAATATCTTGACCTAATATAGTAAATATAATATTTTTCAGTTGAGCTGCTTTATACTTCATCCCTAGCAAGTCTTCAAATAATAGTGCAACCAAGTAATGCACAAACACAGAAATTAAGTAGATCCTGGCCTGGAATTGAAAAGGAAGTGACTTGTTTCATAGATGAGGATCAGGATTAGAAAAACAGGATGATTATTTTTAGAGGACAGAAAATAATCAGAAGGATATTTTTTATCTACTTAGGATCATTCAAATTTCCATGTCATTTAAAATTCTAGCACTTGAACTAACAACATGTATAGAAGGCACCGGATTAAAAAAGTATTTTCTACACTATTTTGTCCAACTGGTTTTCTCTTGAGTCTTTTGAAGCAGCCTGAAATGGAGTTGTTAAATAAAAAATGATGAGGGACAATGAATACTAGAATAAGCTTTAATTTCTTCTTTTCTCAGACTCTTGTAAAAGTCACCAAGAATTGGGTTTAAAAAAATATAGCAAATTTCTTTACCTATCAACCTCATCTTTTAACGGCAGGGGCTA
The DNA here is from genome assembly GCA_032468055.1 of Acrochordus granulatus. Lineage (NCBI taxonomy): Eukaryota > Metazoa > Chordata > Lepidosauria > Squamata > Acrochordidae > Acrochordus > Acrochordus granulatus. Next base: position 78,907 of record JANHZU010001412.1, on the reverse strand, counting down.
GATTAAGACATTGGACAGAAAGAAGTGGATTTTCCCAAAGGAAGCTTTGTTTTTATTACATCAAACATTATGGGGAGGTTAACAGTTTGTGCTTTAACTAATAAAAGTACAGTTATTTTTATATAAATATCTAAATATATTTTTAGAATATATAAAGATGTAAGGGCATTTCATATACACCAGCTTGTTATAATATATTCTGTAAAATTGGACTCCATTATTAGAAGGTTGAGACAGAAAACAAATTGATTCCAAAAGATAGACTAGTCGGACCAAAACTTTAAAAACCTTTGTTTTATCATACCAGGCTTTCTCTGTCAGTCCACTCTTGCTCTTCTTGGTGCAGCATGAAGCACATTGATTCCATCTGCTGCAAAGTAACCCAGCTATGCGTTTCAGCTGCATAGTTAATTCATGACAAATATAGGATTCAGATTGTACTGTACACCTTTGGATGTAACATAGACTTTCCACTGTAGTACACCTGGCTTTGAAAGGATTATATGATTTTTTAAAAATATAAATATAGTGATTGGTGAATGGATGCTTTGTTATGGACAGAGGCCTTTATACTTTCCTGATGCTTAGAAATTCACTACTGTGATCTAAACAGGATTGTGACTACACTTAAGAGCAAGCTGTCAGGATGAAAAGCTTGGGTCATAGTCATATTAACTGACAAGATAGTATTTAATAGGCTCCTACTGAAGAATAACATTCCAATCTGACGTAAAATAATGAATTCTAAATTGTGATCAAGAAATGGGGAAGTTTATTGTCAATGTATATATATTTATCAGAAGATGCTATAAAACTTTCAAAACAACTACCCTAAAAAAGCAATTCAGATGAATTGTGTGCACTTACTTGGAAACTGTAGAATGAGAAAGAATTGGAGAGAAATAGAATGCATGACATTTTCCCATCAAAAACATGATAGTAACACACGGAGCCTGAGTGGATAAGAAGTTTTTGGTTGTTCTACGTGAATAAAAATTACCACCAGGAAAAGAAACTTTACAGAAAGATACTGTGGTTCAGTGGTTTAGTTCCAAATGTCATCAAGTCTGTGAAGACTCTCACTCGTCCAGGGTAATTGCATCGCAACAAAGTTT
>JANHZU010001412.1:16110-27867 GCA_032468055.1 Acrochordus granulatus | reverse complement strand
TGTTATGTGGGCCGATCTATTGGCCCCTAAAATCATCTGCACAGCCGCACTCTGCACCAGCTGCAATCTCCGGATACTCTTCAAGGGAAGCTCCATGTAGAGTGCATTACAGTAATCCAGGATCCAAATGATGAGGGCATGAGTGACCGAGTGCAGGGACTCCTGGTTGAGGAAGGGGAGTAACTGGCGCACAACACGAAGCTGTGCAAAGCCTCTCCTGGCCGCGCTCGCTACCTGCTCTTCAAGAAGGAATTGCAAATCCAGGAGAACCCCCAAGTTACGCACCGGGTATATCTGGGGTAATGCAACCCCATCAAGAGACAAAGATGGAAATGTCCTAGGACCCAGACCCCCTGCCACCCAAAGCCACTCCATCTTGCCAGGGTTCAACTGAAGTCTGTTATTCCCCATCCAGCCCTGAACAGCCTCCAGGCACCAAGTCAGGGAGAGAAAAGCATCACTTGGGTCACCCAGGAAGGAGATGTAAATCTGAGTATCATCAGCAGACTGATGATATCTCATTCCATGGTGACAGATGATCTCACCCAGCGGTTTCATGTAGATGTTGAAAAGGAGAGGAGAAAGCATCGAGCCCTGTGGCACACCACAAAGTAATGGTTGGAGCTCTCCCTCTCTACTGGCACAGATTGGGATCAGCCATAAAGAAAGGAGCCAAACCAGTGCAAAACTGCACTGCCCAGCCCCAGCCCCCGCAGCTGAACCAAAAGGATACTGTGGTTGATGGTATTGAAAGACATCAAGAGGTCAAGGAGGCTAGGATGGATGCATTACCTCCATTCCATTCTTGCCAGAGATTATCCACAAGAGTGACCAATACTCTCTCCATCCCATGACCAGGCCTGAACCCAGACTGAAAAGGGTCCAGAAAATCCATTTCCTCCAGGATCCTCTGCAGTTGCCAGGCAACCACTTTCTCAACCACCTTGCCCAAAAAAGGCAGGTGGGAGACTGGTCGATAATTATCCAAACAGGTGTAGTCCAGCGACATTTTTTTAACAGAGGGCGAACCAGGGCCTCTTTGAAAGGTCCTGGAAAAACCCCCTTTTGCAGTGAAGACTTAATCACTGCATGGACCCACCTGCTCGTCACCTCCCTGGAATCTTTCACCAACCAGGAGGGACAAGGATTTAACTGGCAAGTGGTCGCACTGATTGCATCAAGGACCCTATCCACTTCCTCAGGAACAACAGAATTGAATTGCTCCCAGATTACTGGGAAAACAAAGGTGGATGTGGAATGTTGTGAATATACCAGGCAATTGAAAAAGAAAAAAAGGCATTGGAAGAATAACTGAAGGACACTGAAACAGATGCATTGAAGCTCGTACACCATGTAGCTCACTGAATGATGGAGAGACCAAACTTGTCTATAGTGAAGATCAATTGAAGAGCAGAAGAGAGACATGGCCAGTGCATAAAATAAATTGGCAAGCAAAGCACATAACAACAAAACCTGGCAATGGCTAAGAACAGGAAAGTTAAAGGAAGGGACAGAAGGGCTAATTCTGGCTGCATAAGATCAAGTTTTAAGAACAAACATGTACAGAAGTGAGAAGACAGCAAATGCTCCCTCTGCAAAGAAGCTGAAGAAACAGTGGGCCATCTGCTGCAGGAAGATTGCACAGACTGATTACAAAAAATGACATGACAAAGTAGCAGCAATGGGCATTGGAATATTTGCTAGAAATACAACTTGCCTGCAAGCAAGAACTGGTGGGACCACAAAATAGACAAAGTAATAGAAAATTAAAACGTAAAGTATTCTGGGATTTTAGAATTCAAATAGACAACATCTGCTGCACAATATCCAGACTTAAGAACTTTGTCTTTTTTATTAAGAATTGTTGACAAATCTAGATGGGGGACTTTGCAATAGTTGGAGACAGCAGAACAGAACAGGAAATAGTGAAGAAAATAAAAAGATATGAAGACCTGTAAATACAAGTAGAGTGATCCTGGCAAAAGAAAGCAAAGATTGTACCAACAGTAATACGCATTTTGGGTGCAATTGCAAAATATCTGGGGCACCACTGGAACACCATTGCATTGACAAAAATCACTATCACTCAATTTTACTTGAAACAGCTTACATCCTGTAATGATACCTTTAATATTATTAAACAACAACATCTGCCCTATTAGAGATCTTTGGGAAATATTTGATAGGTGGACAAAAATGCCAGATCCAATCTAAACTTCTCTTTGACTGTGTGACCAAATGTAATTGGTTAAATTTAAAGACTCTAAGCGATTCTTCCAGAGAACAGTGGGGCAACACACTACAGACTGACCAAAATGAACCGTAATAGAATAAATCAGTCTTCATTCAGAATGGAGAGATCAAGATTGAGTTATCATAGTGAGGAAAGAATAATCACAGAAGAAATAAGTAAACAGATTAAACAGTCTGCAGAATTTCTCATTTCAGTAAATAGGGAGTGATGAATAGAATGTAGATGAAGGTTTTGAAGGCACAAAAGTGAAACAAAGAAATTAATTTGATCTCAAATGTTATTTTGAAGCTTTGATTTAGTCCATTCAGACAATACATTTCCTTTCAAAATGTAAGAATGACAGTTTCTGTCAAGCTTTTATTTCCAATGACAAGTCAGGAACAAACACTAAATTATGTATTATATTGCCAGAACCAGTGCTTGGTTATAAATGTACATATATGAAATAAAATATAAATTCACTAAATGAGTTCCCAGAAAAAGAAATATGACATAAGTATTAACACCATGATTTTTGAAAATTAAGAATGTTTGAAAAAGATAATTAGTATACAATTTAAAATACTGATATCCAACAATGTTTGGAAAATGCCTATGTAGTGTTGGATTCAAAGTTTCCAATATTATTATGCCCCTTCCTCCTGCCTATCAACAATTGGCTTTTATGTAATGTTATTGTTGCAGAGTCACTTATCATAATCTTGTATCAGAGCATGTTAAAATGCTTTTCCTTTGTCTCCATTTCTACTAACACAGGAAGGAATATGGCTTTCACTTAGAACAGATGGTTGGACATCATCCATATTTAAACTCTGATATTTCTCTTTCTAGAAGTCAACCTTTGTCTGCTGATACTGTCAGCAAAAGAAATCTCTATGATTGTGGCCACATTTCTCCCCATTTTAAGCCTGTCCATTAGCATATAAATGTCCTTTCTTAAACAAGACCCCAGTTTTGCAGAAATAGATATAAAATAATAACATATATTAAAGAAAAGGATTTTCTAAACATATTTCAGGTGCATTTTCATCAGTGTCAGACAACTATAGCTTGGTGTTTATATACTTAAAATAACATTTAAACTGAAAGATGTGGAAGAATTTCTGCAAGCTGAATATCACTAAGTGTTTTAGCATGGAGCTCATGAACATTCTTAGAATATAAACTTAGCAGCAAATATTTAGTCTGAAAGTAGGTTTCAAACAGCAGTAGTTTTTTCATTGTACTGCAGTATATTGTCAGAGTTAGTGCAAGAGGAAATGGTTAGAAAGAGCAAGAGGAAGTGGGCTTGACTGTCAGAGCGAGTAGAAAGTTTCGTGTTGCATAGCATGTTAGATCCATTTACCTTTGTCTTTTCTTTGTACCCAATCATCCCTACACCTTTGGAGTTTTTGTCATTCTATTATAAATATACCTTACTGTCTTTGTTAAGGAATCTCGTGCATGGAAAGTTACTGAACATGTCTGGGTATGCTTGCCCTAGCTTTGCAAATTCATCCTGAAGTATTTGGAACATGAATTACTCTTATGTTTTGCTTGAGTAGTTAAAGCAAACCATATCTCAAGAAATTCCCTCTTACAGATTTTTCTTCTGTAAAAATAGGCTTTCTTCAGGGTCCCTCACAGGCTTGGGATATGTGGCTTCTTTGCTTTTTAGAAACGCTGACTCTCCCTTTCTTTCCAAAAACCCTTATTGTAATCCATTTTGTTCGCAATCTATATCCTCCTAACAAGCAAATTCTCAAAATATGCCTTTTAAATGTAAACCCTCCATCCAAAGTAACTGGAATCCAAATTCTTTTTTTTTGTGCCTCCCCACGAACTAATATAACGTGCTGATACTATTAGGCAAACATAGTACTCATAAATGTAAATGCAAGGGTGATGCTATTGCTGAGAAATATTAGTTTTATATGACTGACTGCTAGATTCTGAAATTGATATCAGAGCGTGAATGGCAAAAGGATGCAAGCGATAGTACTTTTTAAAAAGGTGAGCAGAGGTTTTGAACTCTAAGGAAAGTGCATTTTATAACCTAGAAGGACTATTTACTATCAGACATATAGGATTGACCTCTGAGAAGGAAAAGCATTGCTGCAATTGCTCTGGAACATACTCATATTATTTCTGTATATTTATTTATGTGTAATCTTAAGTATGACTTTCTAGTTATAAAAAGGATAGCATGAATCATCTTTGGTCATGGATGGAGGTCATACTGCCCAAGATAGATCCAGTGCATAATCTGGGGATTCCCCTGGATTCATGACTCTTGCTCGAAGAGCAGATGGCAGTCATGGCCAAGAGGGCTTTTGCATAATTGCATACTGTGCACCAATTGCACCCATTCCTAGACCAACAAGCTCTTCTCATAGACACCCACACCCTGGTCATCTCCTGTGTGAACAATTGTAACACATTGTTCATGGGGCTGCCTTTGAAGAGCATCTGGAACCATGCACCAGCCTGCATGGTTTGTACAAGTCAAAATTTGTGCAAGTGTCACCTTTTTTGCAGGAGCTGCACTGGTTGCTAATTGGTTTCCATGTTCAATTCAAATACTACTTATTACCTTTAAAGCTTTACATAGCTTGGGGCCAAGTTATTTGAAAGGCTGCCTCTCCTCAGTTACAGCTACCTGGCCCACCAAACTAGGAAGGCAGGGCATGTTGAAGGTCCCAACAATCAAGGAAGTGCATTAGGTGGGACTTAGAAAAAAAGCCTTCCCTGGGGTGGTTCCTTTTGAAACATCATTCTCACAGAGATAAGACTGGCCTCCATCTTATTGCTTTTCCATAAGACCTTAAAGAGTGGGCTTGGGGATCCCATCTGGACCCAATCAACTGGCTTATCTGATTGTATTGTCACCACTGGGGGTTGGGGGGTTTAAGCTATGATTTTTAATGTTGTATGCTGCTTGGAGTCAATGTGAATGGGATGACTATATAGATCTGTTTAATAAATAAATTAATAGTCTATAACAGCTTTTAAGAGTGCTATCTGCAAATTACTGGATATAAAATTCATTAAATTTGGGGTCACTCTAGGGGTCAGCTGTTGTTGCTACTGTACTACCCTCCCTATATTATAGCAACCTCTCTGCTTGTGTTATTTGATTTTATTTTGGGTTGGCAGTGGGGTTTCCGATGCTTAAGGTCCTGAGAGTCCTGGGTTTATTCCAGTTCATCCAGGGACCAACAAAAATAATGGTTGCATGTGGATTTCTTGTTGGAGCAATGGCTATGTGATCTGGAATACTGAAAGCTCCCTGTGGCTTCCCTTCATAGTCAGCTCACACCCTGATAACTATGTGATTTTCTAGCACTATTCTCCACTGTACGAGGCAGGATCTATTTGACTACTTTACTTTGGTGACTGATGGACTTGAATAAGTTCCATAGAGAGCTGGAGTTTGTTCTGATCTTTGTTGCACAGTTTGATTGAGGTATTGGTTGTCACTTGGAATAAGAGGCTGATGGAGGCCTCAGATAGGATAATACCCATGTGGCCTCTCTTTTCCTGCAGATCCCATTACTCTGTGTAGTTTAGGTAGATGAAATGGGTTAAGAGATATCTCTGGAGATAAATAAGAATGAACTCAACCAAACACAGTTTAGAGCTATTGTACAGGCCTAATTTGTGCTGCTGTGTAAGAGGGTAAGCCTCTGTTGTCTGCCCCAGCTCCTGCCAACTTAGTAGTTCAAAGGCATGTAAAATGCAAATAGATAAATAAGTGCCATCTTGATGGGAAGGTAACAGTGTCTGTATGCCTCAGTGTATGGTCATGCTGGCACATGACCATGGAAGTGTCTTTGGATGAATGCTAGCTCTTCAATTTGGAAATAGAGATGAGTACCGTCCCCTAGAGTTGACCGTAACTGGCAAGGGAAATCTACCATTTTTGTGGTAGTCAGGATGAATAAGTTCCAGTATTCCTTCATTCTTATTGTGACAACAGATAGCTTTGTTTAGCCTTGTTTAGAATGACAAGAGTCCTTTTGGGGAGAGAGGACTTAAGGTTCCAACAAAGATGTTGAAAAGCATCTATTAGGCAAAATTGCTGATCCTTTTTGGATCTGTTAGATGCTGGTCTTTTTACAGATCCTGTAGAAGTGCCTGGGGTACAGTCCAGCTGTGTTATCTGGGAGGAATTTGAACCTGTTGGATCTGAAGAAGTGGACAGAGTCCTCCTGATTGTGAGCCTGGCCACATGCTTATTAGATTCCTGTTCTCTTGGCTGGTGAAGGCTTCCTGGAAGGTGATGTGTTTGGATTTTGATGATGATACATTTGTCTTTGAGAGAAGAAATGATTCTTTCATTCATTTGGTTTTCAGAACTGTATATGGGACTGAAACATCATTGTTTGCAGTTTCCGATGCTCTCTGCTGAGAATGTGATGGGGCTAGTGCATGCATATTTACTTGACTTCGCAACGGCCTTCTATGCCATCGACCATGGTATCCTTCTGGACTGGCTATTAGTGTTGTGGGTGGGTGGTACTATATTGCCCTCGTTCTCCTCCTTTTTTCATGGCAGTTGGTGTTGACTGGGAGCAAGAGGACTTACCTTTGCCTTTACATTATGGGCTACAGGTTCAATTTCTTTCTCTGCTGCTTTTTAACATCTACATAAAACCACTGGGTGAGGTCACCTGTAGTCATGGGGTGCAGTATAATCAGAATGCTGTATATCTCTACCCCACATCCTGTCTCAATGCCTGGAGGCTGTGAGGGTTTGGTTGGGGAACAACAGACTTCAGCTCAGCTCTGGAAATATTTTTTAATAGTAATTTTATGCTACAATAAAGACTAATGCAAACTAAAAAAATAAAAATGAAAAAGATAAAGAAAATATAGAAAAATAGAAAAGAAAGAAAAAAAGTATAACTAAAGTATAGATAGTCCTTGATTTATTACCACTGGTTCAGCAAACCTACAACAAGGACTTAAGATTCCTGCTTGAAGTTATGGCCATGGCAGTGCTTCTGCGGATCTATGAACAAAATTTGGGCACTTGGCAATCCACTTGCCCTTATGACCAATTGCAGGGCAACTGCAGCGCTCCCTGCCTATCTCCCCCCATCCAACTCTACTGGGTTCCTGCAGGCCTTGGGCCTCTTTCCTACCCACTGCTTAGTAAAAGTTTCTTTTACATTTTATGTTTCTTAGTAGTACTGTTTTTAAAACTTCAGGAGAATAATCTTCCTCTGATTTCACTGGGGAATACATATATGGAGTATTCCTCAATATCAACCTCTTTTGCAACTTTGGTCCTCCTGCTTACAACTCCCATTATCTTACTATAGGGGACAGATGTAGCCCAGTACTATCTGGAAACCCACATTGGGGAAGATGCAACTTCATAAACATGTAGTGCTATTAAATGAAAAACAGTAATTGAGTGTTGATATTTGTGTTCATGTTAAGTATGAAATAATGCTAAATTATTTTGAGACTTTGATTTTGTTATTTTCAATTCTTGTGTTATTTCATTTCCTTGAGGCTGTTTAGTAATGATGGAAAATACTATGTGTTTTTTTAGTTTAATTGTCTCAGACAAATATGCTGCCATACTAGTATGATTCACTTAAACTGTGAAGAAAGTAAGATAACATATGTAGCTCCTATTCATCCATGATGAGTAATCCCAAAGACAGCTGTTGCAATGCCTGTTTTCTTGCAAAGAGAGGGGGTTGAGGCTTATGATGCTTATCTTTCAATCTGCTATTTACAAATTTATTTGTTGAATAGGCAGACAGCCACATAGTCTAGCACAGTGTCTATAGTTAGTATGTAAAGCAAAAGCAGTTTCTTCCCAAAAAGCATCTAGTGGCTGCTTTTCCAGCCTGTTTCAACATTCAAGATTTGTTTCTCCCTATAATTTTCACAGGTCTGTTTCCAATAATTTCAACTGTGTTCAATAGTAGCCACCATCCACCTATCCTCATCTGAAAAACATTTTAGGCAGTCAAAATAATAAAGGAGATATCTTTAATAAGCTGCAAAATAAAATAGGAAATTTATGGTTATTGTAGTTGAATTCTAATATCCATCAGCTCCAGCCAGTATGATCAGAAATAAAAAGATAACAGAATCTTCAAAAAAGATTTGAATTAAAATCAAAGTCCAGCAATACTGTATTAGATTTGTCTGATATCTATTCTAGAAATTTCAACAAATGATCAATATTATTTTTAAATTATCTCATTTCTCAATATGGTGTATTAATATAGCAAAGCAGTATTTCTCTTATCAGGTATTCTCCAGTGGAGAGTTTGAAGTTATAAGGATGTTTCTTCCCTCCACATCTGACTTCAGTATAATTCTAAATTTGTACTTTGCCTCTTTCCTTTTAAGTAGTTTGTTTTCTTGTTTGAATCCTGTTTTGCTCTGTACATTGATTTTCTATGGCTTATAACAGCATTTTTGAAGTACATAGAAATATGAATCGTGTAAGTGGATAAGAAATAGATAAATAGCTGGATAAGAAATCTTATGACACAGAACTAGACTTGCTGGCTACTAGCAAAATTCCCTCTTCTGTGTACATTCAAGTAGTAGGAAGAATTGCATTTACATAGAAAATCCTTTTTTCTGACTGATGTCTGGATGATTGTGTTTGCATGCAGCTTGTCCTTCCATATTTTGGATTGATGCATTCCGTAAAAAAGTTAAAATGTTCTTAATTATACATTTTTTTAAGAAGATGGCCAGAAAATTTAAAATATATGTATGTAAGAAGATGTTTAGAGGGAGCAATAATTCATACAAAAATCAGTAATGATTCTGCATCAGTCAGTGTTTGTAGACAGTTTACTTTTATTTTTAAGATCACTTTTTATTTAGCTTTGGAGAAGTTAACATGTTTTGTCAAAGCTTTGCCTGGAATGAAAAATCTTGATTGACTTTGGCAGCACTGGGCTGAGAAATCTGAAAGCTTCAAATCTCCAGTTTTAGTAGTAGAATAAATCACCAAATTATTTTTGTTCTCAATGCCAAGAAAATATTTTTCTTTAAATAGTACCTTGCTTAGGGTATAAGAGGCTCCTGTAGTTAACAGGCCTTTTATGTATTGAAGCCTCTTTGATTCTGAATAACTATATAACTGACTGATGTGCCTTTTGCATAGGAAAATATCACAAATTGACATATTGCTTGAATCTTAAAAATTATTTAAGATTGGGAATAAGCTTTAAAAATTGGCTGGTTCTGCCAATTTTTAATCCTTTCATCTAATTTCTGTTGGGTGTTAAATACTTAGTAAAAACTACATTTTTAAAAAACTTTTGTTTTATTATATATTGTAAAGTATATTTTCTTCTTTGTTGAAAAAATATTCAGGCTAAAAGGCAGAGTGAGATTAATGGTACAAGTACTTCCTTGGAGGATGTACTAAATTATCCGTTTTATTTTTTTACCTCCAAAAATTTATTTATTATTTTAAAAATGATTAGATCTCTACATTAACATTCTGACTCTCTCATTCCCTTTTACCACCTTCATTTCATATCTTATATGTACAGGTCACAAGATACTAATAGGTGATATTCACTGACTTTTTTAGGAAAGATGAGTTTGTGCCCTGTGCCACAGTGCTTTTCACACTCAGGCACAACAGTATTAGTCCAGTGTTTTATTCTACTTTTTTTTCCTTCCTTAGTCAGCATTTTGCGCAGAAGCACACTTTTGCTGGAAGAAGAAATCACCTAGTATTCATTAATGCAAGCCTCTTATAAAAATGTTTTATTTCTAGACATAATATTTGATCTTGTAAGACATGTTTCCTACTGAATGTGCCCACTGAGTACATTAGCTGATAAGACAGACCTTTCAGGTTAATTTACAATAGATGTGAAGGATGATATTAAGAGGAAACATTTTTAGCCATAACATCATCTTAAAATGGTACTATTCTGCCCTTCCTCCTCTAATTTATATGTGATAGATCACTTACTTATTTAATAAGCATGCTCAAAGAAAATGCTTTTATTTTTTAAAAAAATAACATCCAACAATCTCTCTTCAGGAACTCTGCATTCATTTTCTATCAAGTTCATGGATATTATTAGGAAGATTATTGTAACAATAGCAATGTTGTGATAAAAAGCAGTAAAAAGAAAAAGATTTTCAAAAGAATGCTGATTATATTCTAAACTGAAGCCTTACAACTCTTCTCCTTTCCAAATAGGAAATACCCAGATTTAACACACTTCTTTAAACATATGATTTACAATAAGTTCTTAATTATGGTTTTCTAGAATTGTAGCTTGATTCCATTGATCTATTTCATATATATCTGAACTTTGATTGGGAAGGCCATGTGTATATAGCTCTTTTTTTTCTGTTTATCCCCATAGCAACAACTACATGAAGTAGATTGAGCTGAGAATGAGTTTATGCTGGAAACAAGTATAATAGGGATAGGCAATTTTTTGACAAGTAGAAGTCATACTTAATTTGTTGTGTGCTAAGGGCCATAATAAGAGCAGCAGTAATACAAAGTAGATGCGATCAAATGGACAAGGCTGGGTTCTTGCATTTTTTACCAGCCGTTAGTGAGATTCTTTTTCTTTTTTTGCTTTTTTAAAATCATGTTAAGCCATTTTATAGTTTATACTATATTTTTCATCAGTTCATACTTGATTTCAGCAAGCGTATAGATTGGCAAATACAGCACAGTTAGAATAGCTTCTAGGGACTGTAAAAACATTGCTCACTTCTGAGGTACAGAACTATAGCACAGTAGTTAAGAATGCTTTGGATGGATTGGGAAGTTCCTTGCTTAGATTTTTTCTTACTAGGCTAAGGCACATCTCTCCCTCTGTCTATATTGTAGGCTAATAATAGGGACCTATCTCGTGCATTCTGGTAAAGATCCCAAGAATATTTGCCAATTGTGCCATAAGCTAGAAGACTGTACTATGTGTTGGAACTGAACTGCCTTTAAAGCCATCAGTTGGTTCAAAAGTCAACAACTTGGCTGGTAATTATTTATTTATTTATTAAATTTATATGCTGCCAAAATCCAAAGACTCTTGGCGGCTAACAACAATAAAAAAACCCAATATATTAAAAACATTTAAAATAAAAATAAAATAAACCTCCATTAAAACAAAATAAAAAAACCTGGCAGACTAGTGAGGTGGGCTAAAAAGATTTCAAACATAAAAAGGGGGGTGAGGATGGTTAAGAATCCATCAGCCACCTCTGGGATGATAATGAGCACCCCCCAGAGCCCCAAGCCATCTCGCAGAGCCAGGTCTTAAGGCCCTTCTGGGAGGCCATCAGGGAGGGGGCAACTCTCAGCACGAGGGGCAGAATGTTCCATGGGGCAGGAGCCACAGCAGAGAAGGCCCTTCTCCTAGACCCCGCCAGCCGAAATTCTTTAGCTGACAGGAACCGGAGAAGGACTCCTCTGCTGCTTCCGGTGGGTCGGGAACTCCCCATCGGGGTGACACGGTTCCTCAGATAGCCTGGTCCCATGCCATGAAGGGCTTTGAAGG
>JANHZU010001412.1:0-16010 GCA_032468055.1 Acrochordus granulatus | reverse complement strand
CCCCCCTCAGGAGCCAGCCAGGTCTCGGTGATGCATGCCAGGTCAGCCAGCTCCTCCTCAATGATGTCTCTAATCAGGGGAGCCTTATTATTAACTAACCTGGCATTCATCAGCAGCAGCCAGACCCCAGGTCTGCCAAGGGCATGCTGGCCAGGGTCTGGGCATGAGCGAGGTGGGCCAGAACTTGCCACCGATACTAAGCATCGGGGGTGTCTTCTCCTGTAATGGCCTGCCCTGTTTGAATTAGTTCATGTTACAAAGGATGAATCTTTACATGAGTTAAAGATCCACAGTAAGTATCTTTCAGGAATGTTGAAAAGTACTGATTAGGTCTCTAATGCCCAAAGCAAGCTGGGTGATCTATTCTCATGTTTGCTTCTAAACTGCATCAAACTGGATAATCATTGATTATTGTCAAGTCAGTTTTTTATTTATTGGTATAATTATGTTCTTAATTGTGTTGCATTTCCCCCACAATTGTTATTATTTTGGGAGGAATATTCTCTAGAGTCTTGGTTCTTTGGAATAGCAGGAGGAAAAAGAGCATTTACACATTCAATACTCTTACCTCTGGGATTTCCTCTCTCTGATGTTATCCTGTAGCTAAGTCTCTATATTTAAACAGATGATTGTGAATGTTCCTTTATTATTCCTCAGCTTTAATTTTATTTCTTATTTAGTGATTGTTGATTTTATGGTTGCTTACTGAATATTTCCTAGTGCTATTTGGTATTATTTCAAATTTGGGATTTTAATGTATGGTTTCAAAACATTGGCAGCTATTTCAAAAGTATTTCCAGATATGAAGTAGAAATATTTTATAATACAAGTAAGCCCAAAGTATCCCTGAATACATTTGGAGTGTCCTGACTTGCCACCAATAACCCATGTTTGTTCAGTAGAGTACAGCTTCTAGAAGAGAAAGAAAAGACTTATTAGATTCTCCCTATCCATTCATGCTTTGTAGACATTAATCAGGATTCTGAGATTGGAAATGGCATAGCATTTAAAAAGATTTTAAACAACAAACTTAAATTTGTGATTTGGATAAAGATATTAATCAAGCACATCATCATTAAAAGTCTATTTGTATATGCTGTAATTGAGTGCAAAGAAATCTAAGCATAAATATCAGTGTTGTATTTGTAATATATATGCAGTTATTGTAGGTATCAAGTGTATAGACAAGTCAAGAATACCTAATGAAGCATAGAATCATTCTTGCAAATTTTCAGAGTACAAAATATGGTTTGTTTATTAAACCAGGCATGTAGCCTGCTGTTCCAGAATGACTGAACAATGAAGTGAATTAAATGCTTGGGATTATAGTGAACAATGATTCAGCAGGGAAGGAAGAATATCAATTAATTATGTTAAGGTGAAAGCTGGCTTCCATCAGCTGCTGTGCTTGTTCCTTCTATCAGTGCTGCAAACTTTCCTTGCAGAATAAATAGACAAAGAAGAAGAATGTGCATTCGTGCCAGGAAAGAGTATTATTCTATTTGACATCTTCTCGTCTACTAGCTCTTAGCAGGAGTGCTGCTGCTGTTTTTCCTGTGTACCCAGTCTGTTGTAATACCTTTGGCTGTGCTCCAGCAGCAGGACAGGCAAAGCTGATTTGATGCTGATTTCAATAACAATACTGTATATATCATTGGTACCTTGCATAGGCCATTCTGTTCTGTTTTTAGTCAAGCTCTGTGGAAGCCCCAATTGGTGGGGACTGGAAAAAGTTCGAGTGAGCAGAACCAGAACATACAGTCTGACCATAGTATTGATTACTTATTTACCTTTTATGACTTTGGTAGTTGGAAGCAAGGAAGGCTTAAGGAATTTCTTGTTGAAAGCTAGTTTACTGCCCTGTCTGTCTGTGTGTCTGTCTGTCTAGAACAACCTAAGATCATTCCAACAGGCAGTGCCAATCCATGATATGAAAAAATTGAAGTAATACCAGACTTCATTTTTGTAGGCTCAAGAACTCTGAGACAGTGATCATAGCCATGAAATCAAGAGATGCCTGATGCTTGAAGGAATAATATAACAGAATAAACAAAATTAAATTACTGATTAAAGTTCAAAGATAACAGGTTGATAATAAAGGTTCATATGGTCAAAGCATGGTTTGCCATTACAAGATATTATAAAAACTGACACATCAGAAAGACTCAGAAAGGAAAAACATTGCTTTGAAGGTTGGTATTGGAGAAAATTGTTGAGCATAACTTAGTTTGCAAAAACAAATAATTAAAAACTAAGTAAAATAAAATTAAACTGTGCACTTTAAGCATGAATAATGAAGCTACATTTTAAACATTTTGGATATATAATACAAAGGCAGGAGTTATTGTAAAAGACCCTGTTGCTTGGAAAAAAAATTGAAAACAATTAAAAAATTAAGATTGGCAGAAGATACAGTGGCTAGATACTATCAGTGATGATACAAGGATGCAATTAAAAGAACTCAAATAGTTATTAACATACAATTCTGATAAAATGTTGTCCACAAGTCATGAAGAGTCTGAAGTAATTGAACAACAAGAGCACTTTGGCTTTTTAATATTTTTGGGTGGAGGATTGTTTTTTGTTTTATTTTGGTTCAGTTTTCTAGTCAACTATTTTCTTTCTTTGATATATGTTGTTTGCTATGGGTAGTCCTCAAGTTTTGAAGGCAATTGTGACTTGGATAACTGTTGCTAAGAGATGTGATCATAAAGCACAATGTCACAGGACCAGATTGTTTCACAACAGCAATCCTGGCAGTCCCTGTTTCCACTGTAACCTCACGACATGCTGGTCATGGAAGAGGCAAGAGTCTCAGGATAGGAATGTGGGGATGTTTTGGGGAATGGAGGAGGCTGTGAGAGAGCCAGTGAAAGCTGTGCATGTGTCAGTAGAGGCTGGGGAAGAGACTGTGAGTGCAGCACAGGCAATGCATGAGTTGGAGGAGGTCAGGTGGGGGAACTGTGTGCAGGCAGGCAGTTGACTGCTGCTGGTAGCAGAAAAACAAGTGTGTTTCCAGAGTGACTTGTGACTTTCCCTGTCATTGATTTTCTTTATGGGAAGCCAGGAAATTGTGATCTCATGACTGCAGTTCCTTGCAATCTTGTAATTGAGAGCTGGGTGTCTGAACTCCTGGATTGTGCTCACATCACTCTGGGGTGCTGTGATGGCAAAACTTTGAAGACTAGTTGTATGTCTATTTTTTTTAATGCTGCCATAACTTTGAAAAGTTGTTGAACACATGGACATAAGCTGAAGACTATTATACCTTGTTTTCACTTAATTTTTTAAGCCACCAGAGTTTGTTTGTTTATCAAATTTGGACACCGCCCATCTCCTTGTCTGAGTGAATCTGGGCAGTTTACAGTTATTGCACAAGTGAATTGCCTTAAAATTGAATTAACAAAATAAAATAATCTTTATGTAGTAGGATATGTTCATCAGGGTTGGCTTCAAATGTTACAGGACTGGTGGGCTCAGCGGGACTCTTCTAACATTGGGGCCATTTATTTTTCTTTTTTCCCATTTTGTTTCCATCTACATAGCCACATGAATGGAGCAATAAGTCAATGCTTGCTTATTCAATAAGGGCAAATGAAAAGGCACTGATACATTGCAAAGCCACAACAGGACTTGGAGGCTTTTTGCTGTCTCCCACAAAGGTATAGGCAAAAATCTTTCTGGAGCTTTTCAATTATCATAAAAGTTGAATCAGTAGCATGAGTAGTTAAGGCACAGCAGGAATAAACACAGACAGCTAAGAGACTGAACTGGGAATTAGAATCCTAGTTCAGATTCAGCTTTTTCAGATTCAGATCCTTTATTGGCCAAGCATGGTTAGACATGCAAGGAATTTTACTCCGGTACAGCAGCTCTCAGTATAGTTGCAAAACAACAGTACACAAAATAATAAATAAATGAAATTGTGTATTCAACAGTAAAGTTTGCATCCAAAGTATGCAACCAGTAGAAAAGGAATACAGTAATGTGTAGCTTTAGAATCACTAACTATTGATGAGTATGTATACACCTTAAACAGAACTTCTGCATTAATTTAGAATTCTTTGCATTTTGTGTCCTGTCATATAGCATTAGTCAGGTATTTAGCTGAATGGTGGCATGGGGAAAAGTTCATGAGAACACCTGCTTATTGAGACCAAATAGGATCATATCTGGCATTCTGTTACAAAGAGCAGTCAGCCAGATGCTCTGATTAAATTTTTGGGCAGACCCTGGATGGGCTGTTTGACTCCAAAGTGTACTGCTGTGAATAAGGGAATATCATTTTGCTATTAAGGGATTAGCTGCTTAAAGATTTCCTAGCCATTATTTGTCCTAATTCCGTAAAGTGCAAAAAGATATAATCTTATCTTTCTCCTAAAATTAATAGATGGTTTTAAATAAACTACTATTCTTTCAGTGAACCATTTGCAATCTGGGAAAACAGTCAGTTACAGGAACACTGCAGTGCTTCATTGGATCTAATAAACCCTTTGGATAATTATGTATCAATGTAGGGAATGTATTGTGTGAGAAAAAAAGACACAAGCATTGAACTAATGCCAGACATCTTTTTTTCATGCTTGACACTTACTTGTGGTAGTCAGGACTTTTTCAAAGATTGCCCTGCCCTTGCCATGGAGTTTCAAGAGTTTAATAGAAGGTGAAATGATTAATAACTCTGGAAGTTAGAGGAAAAAACTGCAGCAGTTTTGCAATGTTTCCTCTGAATTGGAGAATGGGGCTATTGCCAAAAATCCTGTGTTGTTCCACTCCTGAGAATTCCCCATTTGCCCAGAAATATTCTGGCTTTTTTCCACTATTCTTTTACATAGCTATGTTTATTACTTGCAAAAAGTTAACAAAGTGAAGTGAAGGGCAGAAAGGGTGCAGGGAATGCTTTGATTTGTAATATGGTGGGCCAAAGTCATTTAAGCTCCTAGAGGCCAGATAGAATATAAATATACCAAGTAATAAGTAAATGCTCTCAATTGGACCAAGCAAATAATTATGTTGCTGCTACTTACTCCACAAGTCTGTGTGCAGTGGGCAGAAGCTGATATTGCCCTTCTCTTTTCACTTTAATTCCTGTTATGTATGCAAACAGGGTACTGGTATTTCTTAGGCCAGGACCCTGCCAATTCAGGGGACTTGTTCCATATGTTCCATATGATGCAGGGTATTATTTTGAGATTGCCCAAAATAATAGGCTCTTTGTCTGAGCCATTAGACAAAGTCTCTTCTCTGAAGCTGGAGAAGAGTTTAGTGCATAATAAAATCTATTCAGTGACTGTTTTCCTTGTTGTTATTATTACTGTGCTATGCAGAAATTGAAGTCTGAATAGATTTCGGTTCCTGCATATTTAAGGACTGTGTTGATCGATGAGGGCAGCAATTATCTAGTGTATCTCTCTCTGAAGGGTAGCTTGGAAGAAGCAATGATGCACCACACATTATAATGTCATTGCCATAGCAGATTAATGGCAGGGAGCACTGCTTTGAAATAGACAAGTTGCTGCAAGCCATTTTGGATGAAGTTGCAGGCCACAAGCCAAGTATTTGGTGCTCTGCAGAGGAAAGATTTATCTGACTCTAGATTCCAGTTATATGAAGGAAAAGGAGGCCAGCTAAATTACTCTTGTTTCTAAATGATCAGGTAAATTATCTCTGCCACTTACAGCTGTTTAGTAGCAAGGACAATATGGAGACCTGCCACTATAGGTGGATGGGTTAAGATTTGGCAGACTACTCCTGAAGTCCTTTCAAGCTTCCAGGTTTATTAAGAAGTTTGAGAAAAAACAGTGAATCCTTTTAAAAATGCCTGCTGAGGTTGCATGTCTATTCATAAAATGTCTGTCAAGGGGGACATAGCTATTTATAGAACACTAATTTACCAGAGTAGTACCTGCCATAATCTCTTATCCCCATTTCCCATAACATTTCATATTATCCCTGCTTAACATTTTCTAGGCAGGTAGGCTCATTGCCAATCTGTAACCATCTCTTTATAATTTTAAATCCATAGGAAATTAATGGGGCCCATTTGGAGCTCAGAGGCTTTTTTGTAAATAAATAGGACACTGGTAAACATAATGGGACTACTTTGGACTATAGATCTTCCTCTTCTTCCCTCCCTGCCCTCAGACAATTCTGTCATGGTGCCTGTCCTCTGGAATAACTTATCATCTGAGATGAGAATGACCCCAATCCTGCTGAATTTTTGGGAAACAAGTTAGACCTGTCTGTTTTCACAAGCATGGGGGTTGGGAAATTACCAAACATCTTCATAGTTCAGAAGTTTTTCCTTTCAGTTGCCATTTTTCTTTTGTTCTAAATATATGCTATGTGCTTTTTAAATTATTTATGTTATTTTAAATCTTGAAACTTTGCTCACTGAGCAGAATTTCTTGAGGGAAATTTCTTGTGGTTCTACCTACCTGCTTACCAATACATCAATCTACCTATGAATGACAATCATTGACAAGAATGTTCATAGGAGAGCAGGTGAAAACAATAACATCTATGATTGCACGATTGTACCATGTATGTAAAACAGGAATGAATTTTACATCTGAGCCTCCTCTGCTGATCCCCTAAGCCAATGAACAAACTCTCCTCTCCTACGGATTTATAAAAGCAGTAAAAGCATCATATTAGATTAATTCCCTTGTGATATATTCTCTTATTACTACTTTACATTTTTATGAAAGTCTCCTATCCAAACAAATTTATCCATGTTCCTATCCTAGATGAACAGCAAGCTGGTTTTAGGTAAGACAGATCCACTACTGATCATTATCAGCTTAATCTTACAACACTTAGATGACAAATGCATATCCAGCTCAAGGATTTACCTATATGCCACATTTATTGATTTCAAGACCACTTTTGATTTAATACTGCTCACTTTATTTTGGACCAAAGTTGAGTAACTCAGCAAATGCCTTTTCTGATCATAATAAGTTGCATGAAGGAATATAATTGAGTAGGACTCTTCTCCAATTATATACCTACCTTTAGAAGTATCCATAAAAGTACTAACTCTAATGTTGTTTAACATCTATATTAATTCTCTGATTAGTGATTACAAACCACAGATATTCATACCTTAAACTGGTAAATAGACATATTTTAATTCTGCTGTATGAAGATTATGCCATTCTTTTATATTTAATACAGGAAGATTTAAAGATTTACTGTCTTATGTAAGTATTAGTAAGAGGAATAATTTATGATCTATTACAAGAAAACCAGGGTTAATGGCCTTCTCTAGAAGATCCTTCCATCTCACAGATAGACTATCAGCAACTATACAATTAGACAAGTTAATACTTTCAGACAACATGGGATTGTATTTTAAAACAAGATAAGGAAGGCTGCCTTTGTGATCTAGGGTTGCTAAGTATAACAGTCGTTCTGAGATTATGCAAGGAAATGATTTTATGCTTTCTGACAGCAAACAGTTTCAGGCAAAGACTCTGGCATAACTTTTATTTGGGGTAGCAATTGACTCATACAGTAACTTGCGATTATACAATCTAAGTTTTTCAGACTATAGTTAGTATCCTAACTGTGTTGCTGATGCTATCCCTAGGTTAGAGTCCAGTCCTAACAAAGTAGAAATTAGAGCTTGGATAGCAGCAAATAATATTGCTTAGCTTGTAATATTTTGAGCATAACCTTGCAACTGTGTGCAATGAGTACCATTTGTATGGTAGTTGGTACAGTATATATTTCCCTTTCTCCCATGCCTTACACTTTCCTTCTTTCCTCAGCTATTTCTAAAGCCCCATAGGCAGCCACTTTGCTTTCTTGCATTTCCATATCTTTGGGATGGTTTTAGTAGCTACTTCTTGCACTGTGATACACACTTCCATCTGTAGTTCTTCAGGTACTCTAATAGATCTAATCCCCTCAATCTATTCCTCACCTCCATTGTATATTCACAAGGGATATGATTAAGGTCATACCTGCATGGCCTACTGGTTTTCCCTACTTACTTTTATTTCAGCTTAATTTTTGCAATAAGCAGCTCATGATCTAAGCCACAGTCAGCTCCATGTCTTGTTCTTACTGACTGTGTAGAGCTTCTTTATCTTTGGTTGCAAAGAATATAATCAATCTGTTTTCTGTGTTGACCATCTGGTGATGTCCATGTATGGAGTCGCCTCTTGGGTTGTTAGAAAAGTGTATTTGTTATGACCGCATATTCTCTTGACAATCTTCTAGAAACCTTTGCCCTGCTTCATTTTGTACTCCAAGGCTAAACTTGCCTGTTACTCTGGTTATCCTTTGACTTCCTACTTTAGCATTCCAATCCATGATGGGCATGGATTTGGATGGACTCTGGGAGGTACTACAGGACAGGCCTGGCATTCTGCTGTGCATGGGGTCACAACGAGTCAGACACCACTGAGCAACTGAACAATGTTTAATTGGCTGCACCATCTCAGCTTAGTCCTTATTCCTGGAACCAGCAAAGGCTCACTTAGTCCTGTTTGGCTTGAATTTAAGCCTGTTTTCCCTGTTCAGATCTCTATAGCCTCCAGACATTGAGACAGGACTTTCATAATCTTACTTGACCAGCCTGGGGCTGATTTGTACAAATGGATATTATGAACACACTCATGATATCTCACCCTGTAGTGCCAAATAACTTCATTGAATGGCTTTATGTCAATGTTAAATAGGAGTGGGAATAGCTTCAAGGAATCTCCCAAAAAGAGGACTTCTACTCGATCACTCCCCCATGAACACCAATAGGAATGGACCCTAGAGAAACATAGCACAAGACTATGTTCCAAACTCCTGGAACTAGTCCAAAAGGATACTATAATCAATAAGATCAAAAGCTGGTAAGAGATCAAGAAAAACCAGGATGGATGAACTATTCCCATTCCACTTCTTCCAAAGATTATCCTAAAGCATGATCATTGCAGTTTTGATCCCTTGTCTAGGCCTGACTAAGAGGAATGCAGATAAGACACATCCTTTTCTTCCATAAAAAATGGAGGTTAGAGACAAAATGGAAATTGCCCCCAAAGTGAAAATGGTTTCTTGAAGGGGACCATTGCCTCTCTCTCTCTTTAATATATTTATTTTTTATTGATTTTTCCACAAAAATAAAAGATAAACATGAAATTATATAAAGTAAGAATAAAGAAAAGAAAAAGAAAATGTAAAGAAAATAAAGAGAACATAGAAAGAGATACAAATTGAAACAAAGCAAAGGTATACAAATGACTTCCAATCTTGTTTAAAGCAATCACAAACAATCTCAACCTCATTCTTCCCTCATTTAAAGTTACATCCTTATTCTTTTTCTCACATTCAGCTCTTTCAATCAGCAAATCCATAAATAGACTTTATCATTTTTTTCTGCCTTTTTATAAAAAAATTCCATAAAATTTCCAGTCTCTAATAAAAGTACTTGTTGTGTTATACATAATCATACAGGTCAATTTTGCCGTTGCTACTAATTCTATAATCTTAAATGCACTCTTCTGTTATGTTTCAGGGTTTTTCCATTTTTGTGCATAGAGTAATTTTGCTGCAGTTACCATGTACAAAATCAATCTTCCATAAATCTCTTCTAATCCATGAGTCCCAATTAAAAAAATTTCAATATTTTTAACATTGGTTAGAAGTACCTTTATACATTTTAAACAATTACTTTCTCAAATTATAGAACAATGTGAATTTCAGTCCTTTTAACTACCTCCACTCCCATTGGTCCATCTATATAGCATAATCAAAATTCCTAGCCCATTTTATCATGCACTCTTTCACTTATTCTTCCTCCATTTCAAATCTCAAAAAAATTTATACATTTTAATAATCATAGGTTCATCATTTGTATACAATAAGATTTCAAATTCCGATTTGTGTTTTTAATTCCAAATTCCCTTTTATCTATATTAAATCTCTCCCTTAATTTTGTATATTGAAACCATTGAAAACTAAATCTTCTGCAGTCAAAATCACTGCCTTCCTAAAAGATGAATTCACCACCACCAATATTCAACCAAATTTCAGCTCCAGGAAGACTTGACTAACTAGTAAGGACATGGGTTGAACACAGATGGCAGGGCTCAAAGCCCCAAGAATCCTGTCTACCTCCTTGAGATTATAGCATCAAACTCACACCAAATAACAAAATCAGACTGCACTTCAATCAGCTCCATGGGACTTGGCATCAAGGCTAGAATCCAGTTGTGAGTGAACCTAAGCAAATTTATCAACAGATATCTAGCTTATTTCTCATAGTGACCCCTTCTCAAGAAGGGATCCCTTCCCAAAAAGGGACCAGATCACTTGAAACAGGACCACTGGACTGTTTTCTGCAGATGAAATACAGTGGTACCTTCGTAACTCACAAGATGTGAAACTCACAAGATGAGAAAAAAATTTAATAAAATTTATTCCGTTAGATGAACCACAACTCACAAGATGAGAAAACTTTGCATGAACACCTTGTACGTCATCTGCATTTCCCATTCAGGAAATGCTACATGGCTTGCTCTATTGCTGTATGGGTGGCAGCACACATGTGTTTTGCCGATGCTGCCACATGGCTTACTCCATTGCCATACGAGTGGCAGCACACGCGTTCTGCCTACGCTGCCACGTGGCTTACTCCATTACTGTGCGTGTGACTGACCTTGCCAAAATGTATGGCAGGTCAACATTCCTGATCACAATCAGCACCGCGTGATGAACTCACATGGGAAATCTCACAACAGAGCCCTCCTCTCTCACTGCGTAAACAGCATAAATTAAGTGAAAGGTGTTCAAAAGTTGGAACTCCCGAGACTTCAGACTCCAGATTCTCCCTCTGGGAAGTCCCCTCCCACTCCTCTCCTCTCTTTCACACCAGCTGGAATATTCTCAAAGCGTGTGTGTGCGCACACACATAAAATAAAGCAGAAATTGTCCTTGTAAATTCCTCCTCGTCGCCCGGCACTCTTCTCCTTTCATGGAGGCAGGAAACATTTGCGAACCGCCCACGAAATATGCCTGGAAAGGTGTTGAAAAGGGAAAAGGCAATTTTGCCTCAGCAGTGGTGGCAGAGGATCCTCCGAGCCAGCAGGGGTGCTGGACAGATCCGTAAGTCTGCTTAGTTTGTTCTATTTCTGCTTTATATCGTGTGTTAATCATGGTTACTTGTTTTAGATATTAGGGACAATCATTTCTACCTCAAATTCCGTTGAAAATGATTTTTTGGTAAATATTTTTGTTTCCTATGGGAAACTGCGTTTTGCTTTAAGAGCATTTCATGCTAAGAGCGTTCTTTCGAAACGGATTAGTCTCGTCTTGTGAGGCACCACTGTAACAGCAAAAACCCCGGGAGACTTGTTGACCTTATGCCATGAGAAGGTGCTCCAATTTGTGTTGTCAGGTTCATTGTTTGTCAACCTCTTTATTGCACCTCCCAAAGCTTCACTGTGAACCAGGGACAGCCACAAGAAAAGAAAGGTGCTTAGACATCATCTCAGCCAAGGCCTAGTTGCCCTCTTATTCCAAATGGCAACCAACATCTCAGTCAGATGGTGGACAATAAGCCATAGTTTTCTACATATGGGCACTTGAATGCAGACATCTGACTTGAGTGAGGCTTTCTGCAAATGGTTTTCAAAGCATCTGAATCCTGGCAAGAGTTCTGAAGGACAGGCCCTTCTCGGGAAGTTTCCTTTCCCTGTTCCTTCTTTCTTGACATTTCAGCGCTAGTATATTGCACATATGTCAGCTGATGAGAGAATAAAAGTGCAAACTGCTTTCTGTTGCTTAATTGGCTATTTTTATAGTCCTAGACACCTACTTTATTGCATGATTTTTCATACACTTTAATATACTACCTCATATATTGTGGTAATTTATGAGCTCTTGCTGATTTATTATAAAAGAAATGAAGAAAACTGTTATATAAGCAAGGATTTTCTCTTCACACTGTAACTCCTCAGCTTAGGTATGATGGTTACTTTCAAACCTTTATTTATACTTATTTTTACTGTTTTATCTTATGTGACAATTAATTAATGCTAATTTATATTAATTTATTCTTTCATTGTGGACCACCGTCGGGTACTAGAGGATGAGGGATGCAAATGTGATGGTAAATATAATCACTAAGCAAGCAAGTTACCTGGAGATTTTTACATTAAAAAGAAGGATAAATATATATTAATAAGCACATTAACCCTTTCTGGTAATTCACTGGCTATTGTGGCAATTTTCCAATTAGTGGCTCAGTAGAGAGAGTGAATTGTCTAAGACCCTGGCAAACCAACATGTCAAATCATATTTTTCAGATTGTTGCCCAATTCCGTTTGACTCAGTTCTAGTACTCCATATTTTGTGCATCTAATAGATATAAGATAAGAGCATGTAGATCACAATATCTTCCTCCCTTTTGGTATCAAAATCTTGTAAAAAAATGTAGGAAATATTTTTTTTTACTAAATACAAATATTTAAAATCTATCTTTCTTTTCCTCCCCATCTGTTACCTCCACTAGCATATCTACTGAACATATCTCATTAGATGGAAGTTGAAAGTGTTTTATTGATCTCAAAAGCTAAGAGATAAAAATGAAGATAAAATTCAGGACTCCAACTTTAGTCTGGGGCAGGTAGGTTTCATAGAATCCTTATCTGGCACCATGCATCATACAAGCTGTGCTGTGACTAAGAAAAACATTTTTGTTGATGCTAATGGGTAGTTAAAAATCTAGCAATGTTTATATAGCTTCTAATTTGCTTTTTGTGACTGAAAGCTTTTACACTGCTGACAAGGGACATTTTCCAAAACATTTATCATTCACAAATAGGCATTAATCTTGGCGGTAACAAACCAGAACTCCAGTCTTGAATGAAACTCATGGCTGCTGAATTTAGAAAGGTGGTGAGTTTTATTTCCAAGCAAAGTCTCAAAGTGGTAGTAGGAGCCGGGGGCAAAGTATCCTGCAGAAACACTTTAGTTTAATGTTGGATGAAGGAAAAAAGGAAATTAGTTTATATGCATCCTTCCTGCCATTATTCCACTTCTGAGTCTAAGCTTGGAACGAGTGTTGGTGGCTCAGATAAAGGGATTCTCTGTTACCATGGTGATGGACCAGAGATTTTGACCACACTGCAGACAGAATTGAAGACAGTTATCAACAGCATTTGATTGAACAGGATTAGCTTAATTTACAAGCAAGCCTACACTATTTTACTGTTCTACTTGGTTTCAGACATGGGTCAGCTCCCTGCCCTGTAGCATTAAAAGCAGTGTCCAAAGCCAATGCCCTTGTTAAACTTAGCACCTGGAATATATGTAAACTAAATACTGCACACTGTAAGAATTTTATATGAGTGGAACTGAGGTTATAAATTCGTAACATTCATGCAAAAACCATGCCTTTGTTGCCTCCTGTCCTGGTACAGGAACAGATGCAATTGATACACAACAAAACGTCAAAATTATACAACGGCCCTCCTACTTATGGATGCCACCTGTTCATCAAGCAGGACCCATGAATCTAGGATGACCCTCAGTGATGCTATCCCAGAACCAAAGATGGAAGGGCCCCAGAAACAGGAGGTGCAAATGCCAAAGTCACTTAATCTTGCTTGGATTGAGCCAAAGCCTGTTGCATCTCATACAGGCTCCTAAACACTGAGAACCTCCATGGTTCACTCAGACAAGCCAGGGTATAGCATACTGATGATACTTTGCCCCAAATCATTGAATGATCTCCCCCAGTGGCTTCAGACAGAGGTTACAAAGGAGAGAACAAAATACCAAGTCCTGTAGCACTACCCAAAGGAAGGGCTGAAGAATAGCTCTCCTCTTCCCATCAACATATTGCATAATATATAGATAGAGATAGAGAAAGAGAGAAGGTGAATGTATGCATGTTTTGGAGGGAAGTAAAAGCTCCCTCCCTCCAAGAAATTGGCTCATTTCTTGAATACATATTCAAATGTCATCACTAGGCCTGGTTACAACATTGTCTTTCTTTTTCTGAATTTGACTTGCTTGAGTGATCATGTAAGAGAAATAAAGAGATCTTCCTTATAGAAGATATTTAATATATCTCTTAGTAGCTGATAGTGTGGAGAAAGAAAAGCCATGATATTCATAGTATTTATTCATCATAAATTTCCCTTTAATTTGCCCAAGATACTTTGTTTAACAAAATCAGGTTATTTTGGCATCTGAAGCAACCAGAAATTCCTCTATTTGGAAATAAAGTGCATAAATATAAATTAAAACAATGGTTGGATATCCTTTTATTACTCAAAAGGAGCCCACTGTGATAGCTACTCTAAAACCTTTATGCACAAGCATCATATTGGACACTTTCTCCATCATTCAGAAGGTGATAAGAACATCTTCAGATATTTTGAATTATACATCCCATGAGTCCCAACTAGCATGGCCAGTGATCAGGAATATTGACAATTGAAAATCTACATATCTGAAGAGGCCTAGGTTTACAGAGGCTGATTTCAGTACTCAGTTATTCAAATACATAGGTAGTAGTTTAACTCAATACATGGCCAGTGTTCTTTTGTAGATGGGATATGAAACAAAGATTTTAATCTATTAGAGGATCTTTGGATTATTTATAATTTATCAGAAAGAGTCATCGTTCATATGTTCATCAACAATGGCAATACTGTTATTTTCTCTTTCTTCAATTTAGTTTTGAAATCAAGATTTTTGCATGACCAGACAGGCTTTTGATGTGGCAGAGTTATGAAAACTACTTCACAAGTAGACCTTGCTTAATTATTCGAATTGGGACCAGAATTTCTGTTGCCAAATGAAGTAGTCATTGGACAAAAACATCACATAACCACACTGCTTCGTGAGGGCCATTCTAGCAGTTCCAGCTGCAGATTATTAGGTTGTTGACCAATGACTGTGTTGCTATTAGATGAGGACTTCATGCTTCTCATGCTCTGCATGAATTGCCAGCTCCATCCTACTACCTCTTCCTTTGGCCACCCTGTACTCCATAGCCTACCCCTGTTGCCCCCTGCCATCTGCTGCTGCTGTCTGATCACCACCCATAGTATCTACTACCCATAGTAGTGATAACTGCCACCTTTGTGCTGCTGCCCTGCCTCCTCTACCAGCTCTGTCCTGCTGCCTTCTCCCCAGCCAGGCCTGGAAAGTTCCCTTTGGTAGATGAAGTTCTGCTGCCCTTACTGTGGCTGTCTCAGAGCCATATCCTTGTCCATATCCTGGACCAGCAGCAAGAGAAAGAAGATAGCACAGTTCAGCTGGAAGTCATGGGGAAAGGCAGGAGTAGATTGCTGGACAGCCAGAAGGGCAGAGATGGAAATGAGATAGGTGGTTGAGAGGAACCGAATGCACATTGCAGCTGTAAATGCTGGCAAAAAATTTGAAAAGCACTCAAATTGTTATCATATGACTGCAGGGGATCAGTCGTAATTTCTTTTCATTCAGTTCTGTTGTAATTTTAAATAGTCCCTGAACAAATAGTTATTGAGGACTACCTGTAATAAATGTGTTAATATTTCACTTTTTCTCTTAATGCTCATGGCAACTGACCTAAGTCCTTTATTGTATCCCCACAATAACAATCCTGTAAAATGATTAAACACAAAGACTGATGGCAAAGTCACTCAGTGAATTTTCATGGTTGAGGATGGGCTTGAACCCATGTCTCTCTGTTCCTACTTCAATACCTTGGTACTATCTATGGAGGTTCTACAATTTCTTTGTTCAGAATTCTTTAACTTTCACTGTACCAGGTCATTGATTTTGTATTGTAATAGTTAAAAATATATACAAGCCTAAAGGCTTCACAGCTCTATTATAAAGAAACAATTCTTTAAATTCTAAAAGAATTTAGGAGGAAAAGAAAAGGGAAAACACATGGAAAGATATGGGAAAAAATTCAAAAATGTTGAACTGGATAATAAAGTATTCTTTGTATAACAGTATTGTGTGTTTCAATTCTCTTATTACAATTTTGTCATGCAGTATCCAATTTT